>JAGDQP010065523.1:1176-11408 GCA_022664845.1 Lepisma saccharinum | reverse complement strand
ATATATATATATATATATATATATATATTTACATCCGTCTACCATTATGGAATCCTTGACAGGCTGTATGTTTGTGGGACCCACCATTGATTATTATGTATAATTATATGTAAAAGCGTATATTAGACTTAGAAATTATCGTTATCAACGCTATTTACTTCGATTTTAGAAAATCCAATTTTTTACCCTCCCTATTCATGCAATAGTCAATGTGAATCCCCTTTACTCTTTTACCATTGCGAGACCCATATACGAATTTTTCATACTATCATTATGAAACCTTTCTATGTTCAGTCGTACCAACCTTTGTGCTTCATGTCAGTACTTCGAAACATGATGGTATCAGGAAGCGATAAATGAAAAATTGAGGGGTGTAAAAGCATTTTATAATTTTTTCCTGCATATTATTTTTCAAAATGTTATATCCAGCTGCCGTGGCTCAGTGGTAGAGCATTGGCTTAGCAATGGGGAGAACGCGGGTTCAAACCCGGGTCCGGACATCCTGACTGAGGTTTTCCCTGGTTTCCCTTGGTCACACGAGGCAAATGCTGGGATGGTACGAGAGAATTACATGCAACATTCCTTTACATCAAGATATCATTAATGGTACCGGTAATCCAGTTGTGTAAAAATAAAGGAAAAATAATCAATTACCACTACTGGGAATGATTGCAGGATCCCCGATTCCGGACGAGTGATCTACAAGTAAGTCAACGAGGTCTTTATGTGAAGGAAACTAGCGTCTCATTCTTTCCTGTTACACAATTCCGGGAAGGCTTTCTCCATTAAAAAAGATTTTTGAATTAAAAGTCTCCACTTGTAGTCGATTCTCTTTACTTTCCACTCAGCTGAGGCAAAAAGGAATTCTCAAGTACACAGAACTTTTTCGTGGCTGTAGTAGCTTAATTGTAGAGCACTAGGCAGGCAACTGGGAGATCTGGGTTCAGCATTTGTAGCAGAAGAAATGTAATGTTTTGTAACAGAATTAAAACGCTTCAGCTTAGTTCGTGGAAACGTACTCATCAAGACACCCCATGCAGATACATCGTTGAATTTTTCTACATCTTTTTTTTTTTTAAAAAAAAGCTATATTCCGTGTTAGAAGTACCTTTCATGACCGCGAATTCTTCATTCAATTTCTTGATTTTTTTATTTACTACACATTCTTTGCGTTAGATTAGCTGAAATTATTTAAAGTTGGTTCTGTTAAACTGAATTAGGAGATGTAGGATAGGTTACTCTGTTCTGTTCTTTCCATAATCTGGATTGCTTCCCAATTTTCTTTTATGGACTGAATAGACAATTTTGTCATAACTCAGTTACGTCCGAGAGATGACGTCCCTCGACGTTCAGTTTTCCGGTGCAGGGATGGGGAAGGTAGAATCTAGTGCATTGGAGTACCACCCCGGTATTCATATTGTAAGTCTGATGAAAACTCTACAACCCTTCAGTGAGGGTAGCCGGGAGCGGGCTCGAATTCGCGTGCCACCCCATTACCTATCGGAAATCCGCGACATTCCTAGTTGCCACGGGGCTGTGTGCTGCACGCCTGTTGATGCGAAAACAATATGCTTTGAAAAAGTTTTAAACCTTCAGAAAGCAATCTATAAAACGCAAAATGTCAATTTTCAACCCGGACACTCTGATCACTTTCGAAACCATGACAAAATCCTTACATACGTAATTACTTTCTATCGAAAATTAAGCTATGATTTGCAGTTCAGAACTTTTGTAACAACGCGTAAGAATTATCTTTGCACTTAGCATTTTTCTAATGTATGAGACTCTGTTATGACCTAAGCAGCATAATATTCATTTTCGTCTCCTCCGGAAGTACTAGAAGTTACTCAAAGCAGTGCAACCTGGATTCTGTCAGACACTTTCAGTGGTGGTGTTATCCCCAAATTCTCGAGCACCCTTCCCCAACAACAACAACAACAAAAATGAATAAAGAATAAATAAAAATAAACAAATAAAAGTAAATATAAAAAATAAATCTAGAAATCTATTGAGAACCTGCAAAACTCTACTTACACACCCGAAACTGACATTTTTGGCAGAATCGCTGAGTGCAAAGGATGATTATTCATAAATTTTGAATTTACCCATTCAACCACTCCTTAAATAATAATTTTCACCTGGGGCGGTTTAGTTGGAGTTTATTTTACTATTTCTAACGTATAAGCAATAAGTTCTACTATTTCTAACGTAAACTGCCATAATTTTATCTAACGTTATTAGTTATGTAAGAAGAAAGAACAGATTTTGAATAGTTCTAAATCAATTTAGTGAATTCGGATCGTTCAGATCATTACAGATTCCTAACAAGTAAGTATGTTGAAATTGGTGCTGGCAAGGATCAACAGGTTTCCTGGAGGTATCTTCCCAACTTATGTGGGGGAGGTGTATTTTCTCAGTGGAATACATAAAATTAGAACCTGCGTTATGCTCGAAAGTGTTTAATATCTCTTGAGGGAAGGAAATGTCCCATCTCCTCCATGATTTCGCACCCTGTGTATGGATATAAAATACACATATATAAAATGTGTATAAAATATGCATAATTACGCCTAACAGTATTCTAATTCTGCTTAAAATTCTGAATGTAGAGTGCGTTTGTACCCCTGGACCAATACCATAAATGTGTCCGTAAGTGTAAGTTTACTGAACGCGGTACTGTTGTTCTTAACCTGTCAGTGATTCTGCCAAACTCCCGCTCCCAACGGGAAGGTGTGACCCTTCCAAATTCTCGAGCACACACGCAACTTTAATTTTTTACGGCTAAGAATCAATTGAACGCAGTAAAACGTTACTTACACCCTCGTTACTTACTCAAACAAGCTACATAATAGTTTAAAAAAGCATAGCGCCACCGTATAAATCAAGTGAACGTTCAAAACGAAAAAAACATACCGTCATTTTTTACAAAAGATAATGCTAAGCTATTGGATAGTACCTACCAGTATTAGATTTAGTCATAGTTGCTCCCAAAGTTTCAGACCATGAGGAACCCAATGATGTATGGCTCATCTCTGTCTTTTTTTGAGTTACTGAGATTTAAGAAAATCGGATAGGCCAAAGACTGTATATTTCCATATTCACTTGCGTTTACACGGGGACGCTAAGAACTACCCAGGCAGTATCGTCGCGGACTTTGGATCAGCATTGGGTAGGTACGCGAGTTCGACACTGGGGAGGCATATAGGTTTGAGTCCTCCAGCCGTCCATACAGATTGAGAATTTCCAGGCTTTACTCAGTTTCAGGAGACCAATGCCGATATAATATGTTGCAATCAATTGCATTTGAAAGGAATTTGCAAAGAAAATTTTTGTTAATTTCTGCTTCATTTCAAGATATCGTTGTTTTTTTTTTCTGTTGATCGGCACAACAGTGCAAATCATTCGGTTTGCTGGGAATGGCATTTCAAATTGGAAAATATGGCATGCTTACGTAGTTCGAATGTCAAAACAAACACAAACCCTTTCTGTCTCTGTTTCTTTGTTTCTTCCTGGTGGATAAATATTCTTTAATGATACTATGCATTCAAATTTAAATCAGGATTTAGTATGTTGTCAAGTTTCTAAATGTAGTAAGTCTACATAAAATGCACTAAAACTTTGTTTTCAATATGTGAGACACATTTAATGTACGAAAATATATTCTAACATTGCCTATTTCTGACATATGATGAATGAAAATTAGTGTTAAAAGCACTTAAAATATTAGTGCAAAATATTTCTGTAAGGGGGGACGCCTTTCTCAAAGAGGCAGACGATTCCTTGAAAGGGGCGCTATCTAATAATTTGTATACAGGGTGATTCACGACGAAGTCAGATGAACTACCACCTGAACTAAGTCGACTCAATTCACTTAATAAAGAAATGGAAAGATTGCCAAAATGGCAAGCTTGAGCTGGACTGAAGCCCGATCCGCTTCCTTAGTCCTTACTCAAAGCCAGCTACCAGCACCTAGTCCGTGGTCCAGGGGGTAACGTCTCTGACTGCGAAGAGACAATGGGTAGGTACGTGGGCTCGAACTCCGTCGGCGACCATCGTGACATTTTCCAGGGGTTTCCTCAGTTTCAGACAAATGCCGGCATAGTAACTTAAGAATGGCCCTGGCCGATACCTTCCTTATCATTGCCCTTACCCTATCCTGACCTCAGCCAAAGTTGCCTGAACGCCACAGAATAACTCAAATTCCAGTGACTGGATTTACTGGGCCACGGGAGTTGACGAGATGCTAGTTTTCAAATTCCCAAAAACCGTGAGGAAGGGAATTAATGTGTACATTTTATTTCTGATAATATAATTTGTGCGTACCCGTGTTTCTTGCTCTTTCTTCTTGCGCTACTTTTCTTGTTTACATATTCTGTCATCCGATAGATTATACGCTCCCACCACCACCGGGGTTTCGAAAAACTAAAAAAAAGCGTTAAACCGGACTTTTATTACTTTTACCCCTCGCACCTCTATTATTTAAGGATTGATTAGCAGAAACCTTTTTAATATTATCATGCTGATGTTACTTTTAATCTTGTAGTAGATTTAGTAGTTTTTAATTTCCCCTCGGGTTTGTTTTTACTACTCAAATTAAACAAGTTAGCTCTGTGATTCAATTAATAATCGCGATGACTCCGGTCCCTTGATAGCATCTGAAACACAAAATATGTGGCATTTTCTCATAGGTTAGCAACAATGAAAACTCGGGTTCTTAGGGGCACAGTGTTGTTACATTGTCCCCAATAATGTTAATTCCAAGTTGGTGTGGTTATGTCGAAGTGTATAGAAGGAATTTTTTTAAAAATGAAAAAAGTGGCAACACTGATATCTGGAGAACAACGTCGAACCCGGAATACCTTTGTGACCTTGCTCAGTGCCAAAGGAAGACAATTCTTAGTTTGGGGTACATCGATGGACGCGTGTGGAATTGTATAGCTTTGCCACCCCCGTTACACACCTGGGGCTGTGAAACCAAAAAATTAGAAACCCGCTTCTAATAAACTGACGAGACTTTTCTAATGATACCTTAACCAAGTCCCTACGTCTTCTAGTTCCTGAGATATAGGAGTATAAGTTTTACCCGAATCCCCGTTTCACCCTATAGGGTGTCTAATTAAAAGTAGAAGAGCCAATCCTAATGAACTGACGAGGGCCATCCAGTGACATGTCAAGCAAGTCCCTAAGTCTTCTAGTTCCAGATATAAGAGTCTGAGTTGTACCCCAATCCCCCGTTTCACCCTATATGGGGTAACTAATACAAAAAGTAAGATAGCCATTCCTAATGAATTAACAAGAGCTTTCAAATGATACCTCAACCAAGTTCCTACGTCTTCTGGTTCCTGAGATATAAATTCTTGCAACAGACAGACGGACAGACAGGAGCGGGATATAAAGTCCCTTATTTTAGTTTCAAGGGACCTATAACTTACACCCCAAATTGTTCTTTACTTCCATTTTGAAGCTCGCTGAATCCAAATCTTTTTCCTTTTTTCTACCCCTACTTTATTTGAATAGGGGGGGGGGGGCGTCAAACCCAAAACTTCACGGAGGACCACCAATATTTGAGGTTGAAAACTCCCGGAGTCTCTGATACTAAAACTGTTTTCAGTTTCTCCATATCATTTATACTTTTAGAGTTATTACAATTTCTTTTTTGATTGCGAGGGGTTCTTGCACTAAACCCATAAGAATACACAGAGCTACTTAAGATGGCCTCGTGACCTTAGTTTCTGCCCTGCTGCTTCGTAACTTGGTTCATATCACCTTTCGTCCTTTCCGAATGGAACGCCAAGGTCAAGTTTGCTCTTTTATCACCCAACCCTCTTCTCGTGATCCAAATAGGAGCCCTTCACTGTTTTCAATATGTATGTGCAAAACACACACACGCACACACACATAGACACTGTGAGTTCTGTTCGTTGTGAGGAACAAGACAGCAAGAACTGGTGGGAGAAATGAACGCATGCGCAGTTAAGTGTGTGTTAGATCACGCGTCAGGTTTGCCAACGTCTATGCGGATTCCGGTAAAGGCATGGTATGAGTGAAAAAAGCTATACATCTTTATACGATTAGCGAGGGCAGCGCCACGCACGGAATGTGCAGGAACTTAAGCTATACATTTTGTATGCACTTTTATATCAAACGGAATCCCGGATCCAATTTTACAAGTGAAGTTTTTTGAGGTACTTGGACGTTGTAGAGTACGAATAACACGGCTTTTAAAGTAAGACCCGAATACGGATCTCAGAAACACCGGGGTCTCATAATGACGGCGAACAGTAAATGTAAGTGAGTCGCAATGATAGTGGGATGTATATATATATATATATATATATATATATTACCGAAAATCATATTCCCATAAAACACTAAAATACATTCCATTTCCATACAGTTGAAACACGAGAATCTGAAACTCGGGAATCCGAAATTTCCAATAATGCGAATACCTAGTAACTGAAATTGGTGATTAAATTATGTATTCTATTCCAGAATGTTGATTTATTCGCCCAGCTGATCGGCTGTTTTTCATATGCCCTGAAAACTACTCACACTCAAGGTCAGCAATCTCGGGTCTCCGCCAGACCGATATCCTACAGTAGAAGCAGACACGCCGTCAAGGCTGATTTATCCTCTTATAAAGCCATAAATGATTATGTGTTACATTGACTGCGTTTTCTAAACTTTATTCTATATAATCGTCTAATTCGAAAAGGGTTATGCCCCATTATTTTAGAATTTCGAAAATCTACTTCATATGTCACAAAACAATATTGAAAATTGAAACTAACGCACTGCCAGATTAATAAAAATACTGATTATTAATTTTAATAAACCTCTAAAGTTTCACATTCATTTCTCCACCGCTAGAAGTCCCACTAAGGTTGTATTTCATGACAAGATTCCCTGTTGTTATTGTTTCGAACGTAAATAAATATATTAATTGAAATTGCTTCTACACCGTTAATCTCATCTAAACATTATTTTTACCTAATGCGCTTCGGCCTTTTACAAAGCTATTGTTATTTTGTGCGCTTCGCTAATCATACATGTTGTAAGTTTTACCAGCTTATCACTTTTTAACACTTTCTCGGAATATCTAACACATCTTTTTAACACTAATCAAAGAGGATTGATCTGCGGGATGCTTCATACTGTTTCTTTCAACCACGTGGATCGCTGAAAAAAAAGAAAGATTTCATATAATTCTTCCTTGGATGTCAGTGTTGCCAGTTCTTTTAAAAATTATTCATGTAATGTTTACGGCAAGGTTCGTTATATCAACACCAATGATAACACGCATACTTTTGCAGAGAGTTTCAAAATGGAAGTGAGATTAACACTCCATTAAGAACGCAAATTTTCATTGATGGCAATATATCAATGATGTATTCGCTCACGGAACAATCGATAGGACTTAGTTACTAACGGGATTCGTTACTGATCTGATGAGTGGTTTATTGCCAGCCTTTTCTACAAGCACTCAAATTGTAGGTGTTGCTAGCCAATCACTGACTCACCTACTCACAGGATCATATTTAGAACTCAGGAATTATTATCCAAAAAAGTCTTTGCTCGTTGCGTAAGGACTTTCTACATAACGTAGATTTCCTCTAATACATGCTTTAGCGAAAATAATCGTTGTTGTTACTGTTTGCGAACTAAAAACCATGATGTAAATTTTCCCGACGGTTCAACGTATATATTTTAAATTTTGAAACAATACATTTTGATAGGATTATCAACTACTGCAGAGCTAAACTCTACCTTAAGAACTCAGTTTGTCATTGATACTAATCCATGGTGAACTTAACAAATAAGAAATTAATGAAAAAAACTTATTAATTAATAATAGCCAGAGCTAAAGCTACAAAAATATTAAAAACGATTTCAATGTTAATCAATGTATAGCATTTATATATAACATGTTCCAAAATTATGACAGCATAACTTCCTTAACGAGTTCCTGACATGAGCATAACAATACGTTCTATTTTAAAGAGGCTTAGGCATCTAAATTTCAAGCAAGGGAAATATAAATATTAATAAAAGTAGGAAACAAATATGGTGGACAAATGCCCTATGATATGTTGCAACAACTGGGTAATACGTTCTTGAGGCTGATATTGCCAATACTATTAACAATAGTTCTGAGGCATTAAAGAACTTTCAAAAATGTGAATTCTGCTCTATTCAAAAATTCATATTCTATAACTGTGCATTTGATGAAAAGTGAATTGCCATATTAAACTGTGGCATTCGCAGATGATTCTCTGAATATATGTGGATTGAAATAAACATGAGTATATCATCTTTCCATTCGAAACACAGGATAAATGAAATCGCTGTATCTGACAGGGTAATGTATGTCTTTTTTTCTGATAGCGAATAAATCAGGACTTCGATCAATTCATCTTTAATCCTGTTTAATCATGTTTTCAAGCTACAACGTATTAAAAACAAGTTCTGCAAACAAATATGTTTAAGAAAATTCTACTTACTCTTCGCCGACTAACTCTTTGGCACATTTAGAAAACGACAGACAGATTAACATTCCGTGCAGTACGCAAGGATTACCAACTTGTCGCCGATTCATTCACTCGCTAAACAATCAACAACACTCTATAATTTATATGGACTGAATCTGTGTAATATTTAATATTCTGGATGTGAATAACTGGAAAAATAAAAGGCTTATGAAAGCTACACAAACCTGTAGGAGAAATGTGTGTTTCAAAAGGAACAATTTCCTGTTTATTCAAGCTCAACGTGTCAAACACTTTCCGATATACGAAATATGGCTTATGTGCGGTGTGCGAAATTAATTCTCAATTCCATCTTCTGAGCAATAATTAATAGTCATTCACTAGTAACAACAACAAGCGTGAAAAGTCATAATGAATGTAAACTGTGATCGCGTGTAAGTCTTGTGATTTCATTAAGTCTCTGAATCATCAAAAGGTTTGTTTGAAATGAGTATGGGTAATATTTTTGTTGCCATTTCAGAAGGTTTTTTTCTAAAATCTTGTTAAATCCATTTTACTTTTTAAAAATGTATTTTATATAATATTCCATTTCGTTGTCAGATTTAGAACAAAATTAATACATTCAATTAATATAAATAATGTTAATAACATTTTCTTCAAAATCCCACAAGAAAGTTGTTTTTCATATGTTTTTATTTTAGGTGATAAAGTTGGGAGATTTTGGAAATAAACTCGTAATTTGTCAACGTTAATACCAAATTCAACAGTTAAAATTAACATTCCAAATCTTCTTTACTAGTGGACATTAATTATCCAATATACAAACGAAGCTTATTCCAGCAGTTTCGTAAAAAAAAGATAAATTCTCTAAACTTGAATCGGTAGTTGGTAGAAACCAATAAACACCAAGAAATATAAGCAAATCTATTTATGACGGATTTGAGATCTGGAGGCAATCCTGCATCTATACAATGCATAAATCAAGCAATAAATCACAAGAAAAACTCGAGAAATAGCTACGAAACAAAGATGGACCAAGATTACCTAGCAATTATTTTACTACTAGTGTCGCTATATTGTTAACACTGTTGTAAAAGTTTAAAATAGTAGCTACAAGCTTAACTGCTAAATTTGTACGAAGCTTGCAACAATAGAGTTAGGAATATAAATAGAAGGAATCTTACACTGTTTTGTTTAAGAGGGGAATGAAGCCAAGAGACGAAAGAACGAGGTATTTCGGCCATATTAACTGGTCCAATATTTAGAGACCCTCTTCTCCGCGTATTGCCTTTCTCAGAGGTGCACTCATCCTCAATCGTAAAAGGCAAACCTCATAGTATTCGGTATAGAGGGACCCTAATAAGGCCACACAAGATGGCTGCTGATGAACCAAATTCGGCTTCATCTGACGTTGTGTATTTTCTATCTTTTTTTTTCCCAAAGTATATGCTTGCAACGAACCAAATGCAATGTCTCATTCTTCTAATCAAACAGAGCTTCTGACATCATAAAATCATGTAATCATAAAATAAATTGCATAGGGTCAAATGCCCCGACGTCCGGGAACAGGAACACTGACAGAACTCAACAAATGAATGAATTACTACGTTCGCAAGTATTAACCACCTAGCATTATTTTTTTCGATAGAAAGCAATAGAAACACTAAAAGTCTACTTTCATAGTCCCAACTTTGGCTTACTAATGCTTAAGAAGATATTTTTAGCACAATCTCCGTACGAAGC
>JAGDQP010065522.1:530-10548 GCA_022664845.1 Lepisma saccharinum | reverse complement strand
GCATATTCCCTGGATATGAGCCCCTGCGATTTTGATCTTTTCCCAAAAATGAAAGAACCTCTCAGGGGCAAACGTTTCAGAGACATTTCCAGCATTGTTCATGCCTTAGGGCGCACTGTCAACACCCTCTCACAAAGTGGGGTTTGACAGTTATTCAACGGTTACCAGACATCTGGCGAAGGGTTCAACGGGCAGGCAGAGACTACATCGAAGGACTGTGAGCTTCTTGAGGTGAGTGATTCACTACATTCTATTTCCCAACTATGTTGCCACTTCGAGTTAAATGACCCTCGTATATATATATATATTGTGCCATCGCAATCCGTGAAGTTTTTGCCTAGTGTCCCCCAGTAATATCACAGAAGACGATACAAAACAATAAAATTTAATATGACCGCTATCGGAGATTGAAGTCAAGACGGGTACCTACCCCATCGGTGTCTTACTTCCATATAAAACCCTACGAGAACATCAAGACTCTAATCTTAGCTCACGAAGCATGCACGAAAGAAAGTCCGCAAAGAAGTGCCAGACGCAGAAAATGTTGGCCAAACAGAAGGTTGAAACACTAGAAACGTAACGGAAGGAGAGGAGACTTCGACGAGATCACCTTAAAGACAAATGTTTAATTATACAACATATACTAATCCATCAGCTTAAGCACAACCAATAACATATACGCGCGAAGTAGAGTGAACTCGCAAAAGAAAGAAACAAATCCATAAAATAATATATCTCCTTCCCAGATCTACATTCTCAGAGAACATGCTCATCACAGCCATGCATAAAGGGGAAGAAAGAAATCTTAAGAAACAAATGCGCAAATAAAAAAAGCTATCGAAGAAAGATCAGAAACTTTTTAAAACATAAACCGCTATTTCGGTGAGCTACAGTAGCATAGTTCTGATTCAGTGACCCCCATCAGGTTATCGAGCAGTCCCCCACTACAAAGCATTTCCAGCCTCATTCCTTCATCAAAAGTCACTTTCCATAAAACGCGAAAATAAAACGCAACGTCGAACTACATTCCCCAGGCGGAACCCGGTTCCGCCCCTGGTCAGCAAGCTGAACAATTACACCGGCGCAGAAGAATAAGTCCTCGTCTTGGTGCCAGTGCACTAAAACCAAAACTACAACTTCATTCCTATGTTCAGCACCAAACCTTGTTTTTCCAAAATCTAGAGAACACATTCAACAGGTAATTCGAGAACCTGAGCCAAGACCACCCGAACATTAGTCACTAAAAAGTACAAGGCCAACTTAGCCACGCGCAAGTTAACACCGATCGCGTAATTTAAATAAAGCTTAACTAATTTGACTATTCTCTGAAATAGATACGTATTGAAATGAAATATCAAAGTCTAACTAGATTTAAGTGACGTTATCATGTGCTTACGAACAATAACACTTAGCGGACTAAAATAATCAAAGCTTGAAGACCTCCAGACAAAGCAACACTACAAGTCAAACTAAAATTATATATATTTTTTGGTATACTACCTACTTCACAAATGAAACCTTTAATCTAAGGACATCTGGTAAAATCGTAATTAATTTTTCTTAAGTAAAATCAGAAATAATCGCAAAATGATATAAGCAGCGAAATTCGCTGATGAAAAAATGCTTTCTCTAAAACTTTAGAAACGCATACGGTTATGAATTTCAACATTTTTGTTATCTTTTACATAATAAACTAAATCAATATTACATTAAAACTGTACGCCTCGACGGAACAAAGATTTCTCACAATATATCACAGAAGATTTCATAAATTTGTTTCCAAAATTTTAAGTTTAATACGTAATATAATTAGCCCAGTTTTGACAAACTTTCTACTTACAAAACGCAATATATCGTTCTATAAAACAATTGGATATTAACAGCATTGTTGTGCTGAAATTTAGCTTTCGAAATTCCATAAAAAAAAGTTAAGCATTTTCGAAACAAAGTGATCTAAGCCAAAATGTCTACAACAAATAAACGAATTGTAGTTAGGTTGGGTTATATTACACATGAGCGAAGACTTCACAATGTTTTCAGGACCGAAGGAAAAAAGAGAGGATAGAGAAGCAGGAAGAATCTCAATTTCTATTCCTTAAGAGTTCCTCTTTCTTTTCTTCGGTCAATCAAAACCCCAACCGGGACATCACAAGAGACTTTAACTAGTGTTCTGCATTCGTCTTGGCTCTCCATGGCCACAAACTGAACTTTTTAATTTTTGGGGTTAAAACCCGAGTTTTTATTTAAAATGTGTGCAGTTGCAATTATAAATATTTCTTTTATTAAGTTATATTCGGTTATAAATATTTGTACTTATACTTCATACACAAAACTTATCCAAGAAAAATCACCGACATTTTTTTTAACAGTTTCATTTTGCTATAAATTTGAAAACCCCGAAACCCATTTCTGAAAAAAAAAAATCATATTCGTATTCAATTGGAAAACTCCTTTCATTGTATTCTCCATGACACACTTAAGAAAAATCTTCATTTTTCAGGGCCCTCTTTTCTCGCCTCCAGGTCCCCAATTTCGGGGTAGGGTTATGATATCGAAGTTCTTGTTTTCAAGTCAGATTGTATTTGTCTCAACGTGAAGGACTTATTTCTTTTAATGAAATGCCAACAAAGATCTATGACCAACTTTCAACCACAAATGGACACTATTTTAGTTTTATTTAATTAGCTTAATTTTTTGCTTTCTCTAAAATCCCTTTTTGAAGAAAATAACTCATATTAATATTCAGTTCAAAAATTGTTTTCATTTGATAGTTCATGCAACCTACTTTATAAGCTTCCATTTTTCTGTTCCCCATGTTCGGGCGTTCAGACTCCCAATTTTGGGAGCGTTTATCTTATAATTACCATCTCTGTGGACCAAAGCGATAACACAGTGCCGATAAACCTGTCAGCTCCCTTGCCTACTAGAACTTGAGGATATTAAAACAAAGAAATAATCATGCGCCTTTTTATACAGAATACATGACAATACTTACCTTATTCTCGTATATAATAATCAATATTGTATGCAAATCATAAGTAGATGCTTCTCTCTCAGTAGTGTAGTGTTATTCCTATACCACATTGAGATTTCATTACATCATAAAGAATCACTGTAAGAATTAACACATGCATTAATTTTGAAATTATTCGAATACAATTTAAAAAACACTGACAAATAAAAACCCGGGTTTAAACCCATTCAACCCATTGGGTTTTAAGCCAGTGTCCATAACCAGTTTCATGTACCGGATACACAACCGAACAACACCCACATGAATGACGGCAACCCTGAAACCGTCCATCCCTTGGCTGTTGTCATAAAATCTCTGATTATTATTGTTATTATTTGGATTATTTGTATTATTGTTATTGGTGTTATTATTGATGTTATTGTCATTATTATTAAAGCGTGTATTTGTGTTCGTGTTTTGTGTATCGCGATTATAATGTGTGATTACTATTACGGCTATTTCTATCTCTTACCTCCAGGTCTAAATCCTGAGTTATAAGTATTGGTACCATTATTATTGTTCCACCTAAGAAACCTATTCCGATTCCCATTCCTGAACTGCTTTCCGTTCCCTGTCCTAACAGTACCTCCACTTGGAGTCATTATCCTATCTGCTATACTTGGTTCAGCTACCAACTCCAAAGTCTGAGTACCAGCGTTTGCGGTACTCCGAACTCTCCTAACCTGAACTTTTCTTATATTATCTTTATTACTATCTTCGTTATTCCCAACATGTTTGCGTTTGCCCCCGATTCCAGACGGTTCCAGTGAAGCTTCAATATTGAGCTTCACGTCATGGACATCGGATAACTCCCACACCGTCATCTTGTCAATTAGTTGTTTGACGCTATCGGGTTTCAATATACGCATATAGTGCGTCTTATTGAAAGAGGAAGAGCCTCTAATAAAATCTCAAGTAAAGCATCTTCATTGCCATCGCCACAGAGATCCCAGTAGGTCTTAGCTACGCTCCAAGCAAAGTCCACGATTCATGTATAATCACTGTTTGTACATTTGAGACTCTGCATACGTCGATGTTTCATTTTCTTCAGCCGTTCATCACTAAACTGGTCAAGAAAATGCCTTACATATTCGCTGTAAAAGTATATTTGAGGTTTCACTTGGCTATACCAGCCTAATGTTCTTCCGGTCAGACGCCTAGATGCCACAAGCAACCAGTCTGCATCAGATAACCTTATGAGTTCAAGTTGTTGTTCTAAACTTTTCAGAAACTCTTAAGATATCTGCGTCAGCACGTGCCCCGAGAAAGTGGGAAAGTAAACCAACCAGGTCACCTAACCTGAGATGTTTTGACATCTCATCACTACTTGGCTCGGGACCTCTCACTTCAGTGAGTGCCTGGCAACTAACCACACTTAACCTCAAAAGGTCGAGATCTGCGGTTTGAGAGACGTTACTGCAGGTTTGCACACGATATGGTAAGATTGAGTGGGTCATGTGAGGTCTTCAATGGACCGCACTCAAAGTGGAAATACACCCAATGCTGACAGGAGCCGTAAGCCCAAACGAATATGGTCGTCCCCCAGACGTTCCAAACGTTCAAGCACCGCTATTCGTAGCAGTTACACGTTAGTCGGCACTCACTGTAGTAACCAACAAAGTCGTTGTGATATTGTCACCGTTGGCACCACAGGAAATTACTTTCGACCATGGCACGGTAGTCTTTATTAGTTTGTTCCCAACAACTCACTTCTGAGCGATAGTACTTCATCTCTGAAGAACTTGATCTCAGAAGCAAGTTCTCGAGACCTGGTCTCACACATAGAAGACGTCTCTTCAAGTTGCGTGTTCAGCCTGAAATCAATCTTCTGGACTGAGCTGGCCACTTCTTCAGTGCGTTTTTCCAACTGTTCTATGTTGAAAGTGACCTCATCTACTCTAACCTTCATCGATGGAAACTCGGTCAACTTACCAACACTAGTCTCAATACTATCCTTGAACTCCATGAACTTATTTTTAGATGAGGAAATCCAGGTCTCCTCCAGGTCATTTTTAAGCTCTTCTAATCTGTTCTCAGCGTTATCAAGTCTCTTGCTCATTTTACCTAAGATCATCATCACAATTTTTTTCTAATTCACTCTTAGGGGAGCCGACAGTTACACTTTCCCCTGAGAAGCTTTCAGTATTTACTGTTCCCTCACCCTCTGGCGTCTCAGGTGCTTTATCCTGACATCCTTTGCAATGCTAGTTGAGGCCAGATTCTATCCAACGGGTGCGTTCACTACGCAGCTTCTGCACGCAACCGTGATGGAACTTACGGAAGCACTTATTGCAGCTGATGACCTGTTCTGACGACAAAGAGTCACAGCAGGTCAACCCCGTTTCGTCACTACTACGCACATCGTCAGCCATTCTATCCTTTGACATCGACAGTTTCACACGAAAAACAAAATCATACAGATAAAATCTAAACATTGTACTATACTTATCAACTAACACAAGTTTTTTTTGTATAATATATGTACTGTCACATATATGGCAAGGGGGTCAGCCACCAATCAGCTGATATGAAACAGTGAACCCCCAAAATCTCTCTCCAGGTCTGTTTACTGTGCTCTGTAAAACCTTGTGTAAACATCAGATCACTGCTTCAAATATAATAGTTCTGTTTTGTAATTACTGTAGGTATTTAGGAGAAGAAAGAAAAGTCCGAAATTTTCTGTAGATTAAATTTATCGAGAATAGTCAATTAAAAGGAAAGGCAATGTGAAATTATACTAAAAATATATCACAAAATGGAATTTAATTAAAGCCCTTAACCACAACAGAGCGCATGCTATCAACGTCCCCCCCCCCCCACACACACACATATATTAGGTGACGAAGCAACCTTAATGCCAACATGCACTTACATAGACTTCTCCATGCCATACTCTCAGCAACAGAGCAACACAATGTAGAAGCAATAACATGCACTTGCTAGACTAGGCTACTCACTGCAGATAAGATAAGATAAAATTAATTGTATGTGCGGTAACAGCACTATGACTTACGCCCTTCCCGATACGGGGGAAGCTCCTTATCTTTGTCACGTCTAACTACTCACTGCAGTCCCAACATAAACATCCGAAGATAAACAAGGAATCAGAGTCCTGTGTCACGCGTCGCCACTAATGTAATATTAGAGAAGAGGATACAAGACAATAAAACTTAATATGCCCGCTACCTACCCATCGGTGTCTTGCTTCCATATAAAACCTTACGAAAACATCAAAACAGTAGTCTTAGCTCATGAAGCATGCAAGAAAGAAGGTCCGCAAGGAAGTGCGAGACGCGGAGAATTTTGGCGAAGCAGAAGGTATAGACCACTATACCAGTATCAACTCCTCCCGTAAAAGGAAATGTGGTGTAGGATAGAATCGTGGACGTTGAGCATTGTCCTGACCGTTTTCGGTTTTCATAGCAGATCCATTTTTAATCTCAATTTACAATCCGATGCAGAAAACCTTTCTGTTTATTCCTCAGAGAAATACACACCTCCAGACGGGAATGTTTTTTTAGTCCGTGTAAACTCATGTGGCATCCATGAGTCCAACTCTTGCACCTTACCGATCGCAAGGATTCGCCGATTGATGGTATGGTGTATGCCTAACACGTCTGAGAAGGCACGAAAACTAATCCGAGGATGCACTTTCACGGTGTTCCAGAGCAGCTAATCCGAACATGATGATGATCAGTGCCCACGAGGTGGGGCGTTCGTCCAATGGTGTATTCCTTCGCCATTTCTGTTCCAAATGCACTGTTCAAGTTTTTGCTGCTTGCTGTGCAGAATGCCCCAATTTCAATTCATAAACACTCGCAATTTTGTGTCCTTTCATACAGAATTATTCAACAACACACTGCCTCCTGACTTTCTGGGTGCTCCAGGATGCTTTCTTGAAGTACATAAAGTTTGTGGCGTTAGAATCGTGACCTTAGTCGATCCTTGTGTTGTGCTGCTGAGTTGCGTTTCCTACCAGGTATCATAGAGGTCATTTCATTAGCACCAACCCAACAAAATGTCATCGTAACATACGTCATTTTTCAGATCCATATATAGTTTGGAGCTTAGATGACGTGAGGCCCGTTAACAGGTGGATATAGTCATGACGGAATCCAAAGAGCTTGCTCCACTTCGCAAAGTCTCCTGATGACCTAAAACCCGAAAGAATTTAGGGAAAAATACTTCGGAATGAAAACTGGTATGTAATGTTATCTCTACTAATATTATCAAATAGAATATAATACATTCAATTACGTTTATTAAAAAATTATCATTTTTTAAATAAATGTAATTACTTATATTTTTATAGTAGTTCTACAGAAAACGTAACCTTGATTACATCCTCTCATCATTTCATTTACGTCTCTACTGAGTTTCCTTTACATAGATTATGGCATTAAAAGAATGAAGGAATTTATGACGTCACTCTTCAAATTGTGTATTTTCTTGCCCATTGGCATGTTAAATATAAACTTATTAATAATAATTCAGTACTGATCAAAATGTGTTGGTTAGTAGCGATATTTAGCTGGGCTACTGTTATCCGTTCTCTTCACGTTATTAGACTGTATCTCTACTACGGTTTCAAGAAAGGCCATCTACTTCATTTCCAAATACAATTGATTATGTTCGCATATGTATGCGGCTGGATTCGAGCCTTGAACTTTTCGATACTGTTGCTTTAGCTACTAAACTACTGGGGAATCGGTCCATGCACTTCATCAATTTAGATATGGAATGTAGTGATAAGGCCAATACTTTAATAACAGTCTAAATTTATGCACGGAGCGAGTAGAGGTTAGCACTTGGTATTTTGCCATTACACATTTTAAACAATCGCCATGGCATAACACCAATAAGTAAAAATAAGGATAACTAGCGTTATTCTTTAGATTCTGAATATCACTGATATGAATACACTGTTATCGTCTGCATTTCGAATTTCCCAATGGTAGTAGATTTTACGCACTATCGCCATAGAATCAATCGTATAAAAAACCGTCTTTGCTCAAGAAGTAGTTCATTACGTTTCATCCGTCATGTGGCCACTTCTAGCGGGATATCAATACCCAGCAGCTACGATACTCGAGTGCAAATGCTTAATTTTATTTATAATTACAATAATACAGTATCACCGTTTCTAGAAAAGCGCCATTTAGATTAAAGAGACGAGGAATCAACTTGTCACTAAATGGATTTCTAGAAATCAGCAATGTGAGGGATACGAGTTCAAATCCTCCTTATGCTCAATTTCTTGCTTTCCCTCATCCCAGCCGCTTAGTGGTATGAAATCCAAAAATGTGAGACAAAATCCCCAATATTAAGATTGAAATAATAAGTTCAGAATCCATATTTAGTTGTACTTACGCTGAACCAATTCGTATGTGAGCCTGAAATGCATAATCATTAGCGCATATATGTTCAAAGTCGCCCATTTCTTTCAACATTAAGGGAATGCATTTGTATACGTATTTACACTTTCTGCCGTCAGCTGAGATTGCGGAGAATAAAATCGTAAAATGTAGTAGGTTTTCTTGTCTGGGTAAAGTGAAGTCATAACTTTAACACGACACTACCGTTTTATAATACAAATAGTCTAAATGAAGCAAAAGTATTGCCACCAATTGGAATATTTGGAATATCTTCGAAAATATTTAGCCACTTCGAAAAAGTAAGTGAGTACCAACTACGTAGGATCTTGTGTTTAAAAAAAAACCTATCAGCTGTAATTTTCATGTTAGGAACCACCTAGACTTCATTATTATTATTATTTTACATTAGGTAAACTAACGACATTAAGCATCTGAAGATAATATCACCACTTGCAAATTCCTTCATTACAAAATAGAAAATTTCATTTGAATTATAACTTAGTAATCTAAAATTTGAAGAAAAGCATCATAATTAATCATATAAGGGGTTTAATAGCAAGTAAAAAGATGCGGATTAAGATATTAGATCGTCCAACGGTGTGCAACGAATCTCACATTACTGGCACAGTCACTATTGTCACATACTTTCCTGAGTCACAGTTCTCGTTGCCCTATATATTGTATTCCACACATTTAACCCAGAATATCTTGTGTTATTATTGGTAATAAAACTCCCCAGAATCACGACAAAAGTTGTCTTTCTGATGGCTCTTCTTTTTCATATTCTCTTGATTCATACATTCCTTAGGTTGAAGATCATCTCTCTCGAATTGTCTGGCTGGTCTAATATCTACCTTATAATTATCTAATCTTATGTTTCAAGTGTTTCTCTTTCAGAAGTTTGTTCTTCATTGGCCTTTTGAGTGCTTACGAATAAGATTAATAAAGTGTCACCCCTATAATTTGCTGGATGATTACCTTTGCAGTTCGCGCACTTGTTTGACGAAGTGGTATCATGCTTGGTGCATGTTTTCGTAAAATGTTCTTGGCCACAGTGTAGGCATCTGCGCAAAGATTGGAAAGTGTCGCCTCATCCACTGACAGTGGTAACACTATAGGACCACTAGATGCTTCTACTAACTAACTAACTAACTAACTCTATGGCTTATGGAACTCGCAAGTTCATCGCCGCAGTAACAAACGTTCGCTATTGGATCCTATCCTGGGCAGTATCAAGCCAGTTTTCATCACGAACACCTACTTCTCGAAGATCTCTTCTAATATTGTCCTCCCAACGACGTCTCGGTCTTCCCAATGGCCTCTTTCCATCGGGCCTTCCAACCAGGATAGAATATAATCTTCGTTTTTTCCCCATCCGAGCTACATGCCCTGCCCACCTTAGTCGTCTCGATTTCATTATTTTTACAACATCTGGTGAATCGTACAGTCCGTGAAGTTCTTCATTATGCAATCTCCTCCACTCTCCAGTCATCTCGTCCCGTTTCGGCCCATATATCTTTCTCAAAACCTTATTTTCAAATACACGTAATTTATGTTCATCTGCTAGGGTCGTACTCCAACTTTCGCAACCGTAAAGTATTACCGGCAGAATAACCGTTCTGTATATTTT
>JAGDQP010065521.1:0-11408 GCA_022664845.1 Lepisma saccharinum | reverse complement strand
GCGCAAAACCTGCAGTGCACTAGTGTCTCGTGGTGGCAAGGATATCATGACCTTCAATATCACCAATATGAAGAAATATCTACAAGCGAAGCACCCAGATTTATGCAAGCAGTTTATAGAAGAATCCAAAGCAGCAGAAGAAGCAGCGAAATCTTTTCCGACTTTATCCATCGACTTTAACACGCCAGCCATCTTCTACACAACAGACAGTCAAATAACTGTTCGAAAAGTGTAGGATATCAATGATTCACGTGCTCGTCGAATATCGTACAAAATTGGGGAAATGATCTGTGTTGATTTGCAGCCGTTTTCTATCGTAAGTGACACTGGGTTTCAAAATCTAATCAAGAACTGCATGCAACTATGCTACAACATGCTAAGTCGGAAGTACTTTTCTACAACAATAATCGGAGACATTGACGACAGAGTGCGTTCCAAGATAAAAGATAGGAATAGGATTAAGGATTCGAATTCTATTAATTTTACAACAGATATACGGACAACTAATCATACTGGATACCCTTTTCTGAGTCTCAATGCCCATTATGTGAACAAATCGTATGAGAGAGAAACTGCAATACTTAACGCTACGTTCTTTCCCGGTAGTCACACAGGTGATCATATTTCGCAAAAGATTGACGAAGCGCTAGAAAACTGGAATATTGAAACTGGTAACACATTTGTGATAGTGCGTGACAATGCATCCAATATGGTTTCAGGCTTACGTTCAAGTAAATTACAAAGTGAAGATATTCCATGTTTTATACACACTTTACAGTTACGTACTGACGATTCAATTTCAACCCGGAGAGCTATAATTGATATGCTCGCGGTGTGCAGAAATCTGGTCGGTCACTTTCATCATTCCGCCAAAGCCAAAGAGGAATTGCGAAAATTAGAAGAACAGTTAAGACTACCAGTACATGAAATGATTCAGGATGTTTCCAGTCGGTGGAATTCGACATTCTATATGTTGAAGAGAATAATAGAAGAAAAGCGAGCACTTGTGATGCATTGCGCGGACAATATTATTTCGTGTACTCCAAATCAATGGACACTCGCTGAAAAACTGGTGAATCTACTTCGACCTTTGGAGCAAATAACGAGGGAAATGAGTACCAAAAATGCGTGCATTTTGCAAGTTTTCCCATCGATTTTCGTGTTAGAAAAGTATTTACAACAGGAAGAACGTCATTCTGGGATTAAAACTACTAATGCGGAATTATTGAGTTCAATACAAAGTAGGCTAGCTCAATGTAAGTGCAACAAGAGTATTCTCATAGCTATGGTTCTCGATCCACGTTATAAGTATTTGTCAAGTCAAATTCAAAAAGACGACATCAAGTTGCGGATTTGTAATGAAATCGAAGCGTTCGAGACACCTCAAAGTTCGTCTGTGGTACACAATGAACCAATCCTTACTTCCCAGGAACCTTCTGTTTCAGATCCGGATGATTCCCTTCCTGCTAAAAAGACACATATTGATATTTGGAATTTGGATGAAGTTTTACAAGATATTCAAGTTAAAGAATGCTCCAAAATTCTCATAATGGAATTTGACACTTATCTTGCAATGCAGTGTATTTCAAGAAATGATGATCCTCTATCGTGATGGAAACAACATGAAAATAGTTAGTTTTCCTATGCATTCAAAACTTGTGAAGGAATATTTCAGTGCTCCCCCATCATCTGTTGAAAGTGACAGTCTCTTTAGTATCGGTGGACATATATACGATAATTTAAGAAGTAGAATGAAACCTGAAACAGCTGAAGCACTTATGTTTTTTCATTGTAATTTATGTCTATTGAATTTCAACTATTAGATAATAAGGTTAATACAGCAACAAGACCCTTTTGTGATGGAAAATTACTAAATTACGTTCAAATATTTCGAAACTACTACAAATAAATGGAACTTTTGAATTAAACTTTAGTTTGTATTTTTACTAACGTCTTACGAAATTTGAAAAGAATATAGAATTTATTCTGATGTTACTTCTTCGAAGTCATTAGAATTACAATCAAGTGACTTGTAACACCTTCCATTTACAAAGAAATAAGAATATAATTATTAACAATAACATTAACTTCTGAGTTGGAAGAAAGTTTGTATCAAGCTTTTCGTATGTAATTTTATTTTTTTTAAATGATCACAGCTTTATATAAGACGGAAGTGTTCCAGATTTTCTAGGTTGCGATGAAGAATCCTTTTCTAAAAAATTTGAATTCCGAAAAGCGAACCGAAATTGAAGAATTATATAAAAACGAACATTTAGAAAATGACAAATTCTCGCTGATACAATGCGTCTAACTAGTTAAAAATTATTTGGAGAAAACTGTCACTGGTTAAAAACAAATAGCTCTAGAGTTGATAAATAATTTTAACGTTTTTAACTTCGCTTAAATAACCATTTTATTTTTATTGTGATGAACACATTAACCTGTAGTTCAGCACGTATTATTTTATGAACAATAAAAATTTGTACCGATAGCACCCTTTGCATTATATATATGTAATGGTGACTCGTAAATACACTGTAAGTAACTATCAAAATACATCATCACTCTAAATATCAACCACTGACACTTAAGAGTTAAGATTTCACTATACAAGGATTTGCTGCATTTTAGTTCATTTTACGTGAGATGAACTAAGTTTAGAGGTAAATATTTTCTGTGTGTAACGTAATATGATATTTTGGTGATATGCTTATAATATGAAATATGATATGCTTTATATTTTTGTATATGAAATTTTGGCCTTATATCTAATATATATTCGATAAATGTCGATAAATTCATTATTTCGAAAAAATATTATAATATATAGGAAATGTGTCCAAAAGTATCGGTGGAAAAGTGGTATTGGTACATCCCTACGGAAAGCACAATATTTACCAAATTTCTATTTTTTCCTGTTATTTTATGGAATTCCATATTTCCATATATTTCAGAAAGTGGCCACCCTGCACGAAGAGTGAATAATTTTTATAACTCAATTTTGTAAATTAAATATTATCTGCTTTAAGAATTAATTTCATTTAAATAACAATTTGTGTTTCAGAAATAGGTTCACGAGTGGTATCATACTTTTGTCGTAGCTGGAGTTAACGTTCCAAAAACTTGAATTTGCCTATCCCTCTTTACTCTCATCCCCACAGAGTTATTAACAAGGGGAACTACCGCTTACTTGTTTCCCTTCGATACTTCTGAGCTGATTTTAGTCTTACACTAGTCTTAATCAAGCACTTAGTTTCGATGTATGAGACTTACTTTTAATGTGGGATCGGCTTTAAATCGAACAGGGTGAAGTTGTAACTAAACAATATGATGCCACTCGCCACTAAAGCTCCCATCCACAACACCTTACCTCCACGGCAGTTGAAACACAGGACTTCAAACCCTGGCACGGGAAATACTGCTTACCGAGAGACCTCATCGCTCAAGACTTATGATTAGTTCGAAGCTTATGAAGGTCAGAACAAAATTTTCTGAGGCTTCTGTGAGTCAAAATGTTATGAAAACTTGTCATGTACAAAGTTAAATACATTTCAAATTTCAAATTAAGAGAATAATAAAAGCAAAATTTCCAATTTCCATTAAAAAAAAAATTACAAATAAATGACATTTATGTTATAAGTATATTACATTTATGAACTCTTAATAGACACAGAATAAGATAGATATAAAATGAACAGCGATACCTTCACTAGATAACGTAAATGTAACACCAAGGAATATTATTTCATTGGTTGTACATAGAACAAGTAAATACTTCACGAAGTTTTGAAATACGTTTTCTCTTGGTTTCACCAACCCTACATTTACAATAGTTTCCTTCAGGCCTTCGTAACATGATAAATCAGACCTAAAAATAGAAAACATAATACACAAACATTAGCAATAAACGCAACATCATAACCAGTAAACACATAAATAATATGATTTCAAACTCAATTAAGTACTCAGGGTTAGCAGGGATTTTCTATTTTTACTTTCCCTGAATTTTCCAGGTTTTCCAGGTCTGTAGAGCACATTTCCCACGTTGAATTTCTTGAGATTCTACCGTATATTTTAGCTTCTAAGATTAAGAAATCTTTGTTAGCTAAAAGTTGTATAAAGAAAAAAGAAAAGGGAAAAATACACAGAAAGGCCCACCACAACATCCACCCTTAGCGTTTCTGTGTATTTTTATGACATTTATTTATTTATTCGAAAAACAGATGAACAAAATTGAAAAAGGACGGAAAAAAGGAACTAAAAAAAATTATGTTACATTAAAAATATTCAAAACCAAGTCCTGAAACACACTGTAACATGTCTATTTTTCATATACTTGAATATGCATATATCTAAAATATTAATTACATTGCATATAAAATAAACAGACTACTTGTTAAAATGCGCATTAAAAGACATTTTGAAGTAGAAAAAAATTGAAGATATTTTAACACCACAACATCCACCCTCTGCCTTTCTGTGTATTTTTATGACATTTATTTATTCGAAAAAATTATGTTACCCTAAAAATGTTCAAAACCAAGTCTTGAAGGGCATTAGAAGAAAAAGAAAACTAATAAAATAACTTATAATAACGTTTGCAGCTCAACTTACATATCAAAACATTCATATTCATTGCTGCTGAGTATACGTCTCGCAACAGCTATGGCTTTATTTCAAGTAGGTATACTAGTATTATATGCTCTTCTGTGATTTCGTATGTGGTGACTATTCATGGTTAGAACCTACACACTATGTTTATGAGATGTTATGCTTTCAGTATTGTTTCCAAAAGTAAATGCGTTACGTTTCTTTAAATTAAATATTCTCTTCTACTGAAAGGTGCTTTCTTTTGAGCTTTACGTAATTTAGGTCATGATTTAATATATCTCTATTTTACTTTCCTACAATAGGATTTCTGAAGTAAACAAATCTAATGATGTGTTTGTTTCTCATTGAATGTTAATTAGTTTACAGTAAATAACTAAAAAAAAATATTATTTAACTAAAGAACAGAAGGTGATTACAAAATGGGTAGCACAAATATTAGATGTAATGAGTACATATTGTTTTCAGAAATAGTTGTATCGTGCTCTATTCTTAAAGAAAAATGCTACTTTTTTTTTTAGTTAAAGCAGTGCAGTTAAATAGTATCTTTCCCAATCTCTATTCTGTGGTTCTTCGGAATGTTTCTTGATTCGTATTACTTAGGCTTCCTTTTCCCTGAGTATCGCCATATGCATGGCGCATTTATATTCATAAACAGTCTGTCTTTATTCATGAATCCGTATCAAACTCAGGGTATAGGTCTTCATTTGAAGCTGCCGCTTCCACGTATTCACTAAAATCGTTCTCTGTAGCCAACAATATTACCCAGAATTCACTTGCAGACGAAGATCGTAGATCGATAGCACATCATCGCCACACTCATACTTTCAACATAGCTCTGACATACGACCTTATACTTTGCATTTTTCCTATCTTATGTCTTAATACATATGATTTTTCATTGTGTTTCCAACGCAATATTTATCCACTTTCCCTAGGAATTTCCACGATCATACTTTATGTTCCTGTCATTCTCTCCAAGTTTCATATTCCTACTTGAAGTTGGCCCTATCCCGGGTCAGGAACCATTATGCGAAATGGTTTATTTTGCAGCTACGTTAATATTAATTTTCTTCTTACAAGGTGGATGGGATAATCACAGAGGTCTTTGGATAGTATCCCGACCATGCAACAATACGAACAATCCGGGTATTACGACTGGAACTAAATGTCTCTGCTGTCGATTCTTTTTTCTATAGTCAGTTCCTTTCAGAGAGTTTTTTTTTTTATTACAAAAAAGGGATATAATGGTATATTCTTATGAAGTTTATAATTTAAAACGCACAGTACCTGTTATTTATGGATGTTACGAAATAAAATAATTGACGATTGCTTCTTGTGTTACGCATATTTACGTTCTAGTTACTAAGTGCAATGTCAATAATGTTTATAAACACATCCTATGCTGCTCTAAGCAGTACGCAATATATATATATAAAACTATTCTCTGAGACCTTTTATAACAGTAACCTATAGATTTCAGATTCAAATATGTTTACTACTTATTTTCTCTTAAGCTCTTTAAGTAAAGAAGAGAAAAAATGCAAAAAGAAGAAAGCAAAAAATGTAAGTATTCTGTAGCACAGTACAGATGCCAATAGAAAAAAGAATGAACTTTGCTTAAGTATCTTTGCTGAAACAGCGAAAGCAATTGGAAATGCTAATAAATAAATAAAAAATGAGTATGTTCAGAGTCATGCTTGAAATTTCTGTATAGGACAATACTTGCGAGGAAAAGAAGCAAGTTGCTAGCTAGGGTTTTTTTAAGTAAAGAAAGAATTGCCTGGAGTGTGATTTTCTATTAAAATGCAAATGCATGATAGCTCGCTGTTCTTTTAAACAGAAAAACTCCTTATCTCCGTCATGTTCTTTAGTAATGCTTCGATAGGACCCAAATATATATACCACGTAATGTCGGTAGTGGTAGTAGAAAAATGGTTAAAAGAAAATTTGTTTAAAAAAAACGCTGCATTCCACCACGTAAGGCTCCCTGAGGTGCCCTAGTTCTTTATACTGGGATCGAAGTATGTAGCAAATAAGAAAGAATGGTAGTAGCGCTCAACTCACCGGACAGATTCGCTGAGGTCCAAAATGGCAGCTAACTCCATTTAGCCTGTTCGTTGAGTAAAGTCTGTTGCTGTAGCGAAATTATGCTTCTGGAGGACTGGATACGATTCACTTACTATTCTACAGTCGTTCTCTATTTTGTCAGTTCGCTTTCACCTTTTTGAGAAAGAGAGGCGCTTGGAAACTACATGGGTCAGCAAACTTCAAGGGGAGGATGATGGCCCGTGGAATTTAAGTGCCTTGTTATTCAACGAGTCTGCCCGGAAGAGTGTTTGCGCTATAAACACAATTATTGCTGTTTTATTACGTAAGTTATATAACAGGTATTATAGACTACCTGTTGTGTAGCTTACTGCTTGTCTTGCTAGTGTTTGAAATAATGTTCATGTAAGACGTTTACATAACGATCACAGCTAATCATCATAATTACCACGTAATGAGGAAATTTGTTCCTTAGAATATAGAGGTATAATACGTATGAGCGTC
Source organism: Lepisma saccharinum (assembly GCA_022664845.1). Lineage (NCBI taxonomy): Eukaryota > Metazoa > Arthropoda > Insecta > Zygentoma > Lepismatidae > Lepisma > Lepisma saccharinum. The sequence continues at coordinate 4,247 of JAGDQP010065521.1, read as the reverse complement.
TTTTATAATAAATATATTGGGTCTCAGGTTCAAAGACCCTGGGGTCCGTTACAATATAGTACTCACCCAAATTCATATGTCCAAATGTATATATCACTATCGATGGTTAACCAAGCTCTTCCGATTTCTGTGAAGAGGCCCATCAAAAAATGACACTGCATATCTGGCGCTTGGGTTAAGGATAAATCGTTCCTGATATACTGAATAAGCAAGTTTCTGAATTTTACAAACTTCACTATGCCAAAATTCTGAAACGTCAATCATAATTTCATTAAAAATTCACCTCAGTACTCAGTTAAATAGAACTAATTGAAAACAAGTAAGTAATTTCAAAAGGCGTCACCACGTTCTGAGTATAGCGCTTCGTATCTACCAAATTATAATTTGGCAGATATGACAACTTATTTTATGAAACTAAAGAAAATATTGTCCGTTGTCCGTGATCACGCTTTCTGTTTGAAGTAATTGAATTGAGAGCATTAAACACTAAGAAAATTTTCACAAAAGCATGTAACTTTACACAATAACCTCTTCTATGTACATTTCTATGGTCTTGAAATATTTATTAACAACAACTGCACTCATTAGTCGTTGAGCCAGGGGCTCATGCGGTTTCATCTCAGCAGACTTAGCATATCACATATTTTTTGGATTCGGCACATCAACAGCATAACATTTAGGCATGATATTCTCAATTATAGGGTAGCTAAAAGTGGCAATCTTGAAAAAATTCCTGCTGATGTAGCATTTTCTTCATTTCCTGACTTCTCATTAAGGATGGCTTTAATTGAAAAGAATTATTCGGGACGAAATGCTTTTAATCCAATATATATCACCAATGTAACATGCACGCATGATACTCTCAACTATAAGGTAACCCGAGGGCGTATATCTTCGGGAAAAAAAATTGCTACCAACATTGCGCTTTTTCTTTCCTGCCTTGCCTTTTTCTCATTAAGCAAGGCTTTAATTAAAAAGAATTACTTGGAACCATATACTTATAGATTCAGCACATCACCAGCATACAATGTTGACCTGATACTCTCAATTATAGGGTAGTTAAGAGCTCTTTTATGCGTGCGACATTTGTCGTTTTGTCGTCGACGACAAATGTCGTTGCGGTTTGAGATGCCTTTTTATGCACGCGGAATGTCGTTCGTCCAAAAAGTTTGTGTCAGTGTTGTCAGTGCCTCTTCGGAGAGAGAATGGATACGTGCGTGATCTATTTCGCGTATTGATGCACTGCAGTGAAATGGCGGAAAAGAGTCGACCATCCCATCAATTCTGCAAAATTTGTAAATAGGGCATTTGGCAACCTCTATGAAAAGTTGAGAAACAAGTTGTTCTTTATTTTTTCAGAATGTCAATAGCATTTTATGAACATTTCGCAAGTACCCGGGCGATACTTTGATATAGCCCCTGGCCGCTACCTTCCCTATTGCTTCTCCACGTTGCTGAAATAAGAAATGTCTTATACATATTGACCAAATTATTGTTTCCTTTTACTGTAAAATTTGAACGAATTAAATTTTCACACTTCTGAAAAAAACAAAAGTCGAAAATTACGTAAAGTAGTACTAATAGAATAGTAACAAAACTTTTCACTCCTTGTTATTTATGTATTGAAAGTTAGTGAGAAATGAAAAAAACAGTACTGTTGAAACGCGCCAAAGTCCTGCATGAAGAACATTTATCAAACTGTTCAAGTTATACGCACTAAAATAAAAATCTTTTGGTGTATGCTTGAATATATGAATTTTTAAATTTATTTATTAAAGGTCTTTAGGCAATTTTGACTCAGGATTATGATGAGATATATTGGTGGAATAGAAAGTGGGAGGAAAGCGGAGAACCCCGACAAAACTCACGCACACTATATTTGTCCACCACAAAGTCCGCTAGAATATATGAATACCTATTACTCTTGTCTGACATTAAATGGATGAAAGATCAGAGCCAGTGATTCCGCTAGATCCCCCCTTTCCCAATGGAAGTGTCACCCTCAAATTATCGACAACACCCTCAACTTTAAATTTTTGCGGTAAAACATAGATAGAAACCGTGGAAAACTCCACTTACACCATCCCAATTTAGACTTTACACCTCCAAACTGAAAATCCTGGCCAGACTACACACATTATTTTTGTGCTAATGAAAGTATAACCAAAGAGTTTTACGTACACAAGATGTTTGAGGTGTTGATGTAAAACAGGATATTTTTCTTTTATCAATTATGTTTTGACTTTCTTTACAAGCGAACACACCAAAAGACCTAGAGCAGTGGTCTTGAAACAGTCTTCTTGCAGCTACAAGGTAGTTTTCTTATCTCCGCTTCTACCTACAGTTGGCAGATGTCAACACCAATTGTTAGTTCCTCTTCGGAGTTCTTTTCTAGTATTACATGCATCGAAAGTTTGTATATTCACATAATATTACGGAACGCGCGAATTTGTGATTTGGATCAGTATGTACCAACATGCGGAAAGGGGTTAAAACGGCATTATAAAATCATGAACAATACATGTGTATCTTCCATTATTTATAAAGAAAAAAAATGGTCGTGAAGTCTATGTATCCTAAGCAAATAATACGAAACAAAAATCGAAACTTACCAATCTTTACATGACGCTCTCTTTTTATTATTTATTTCGTTTATGAATAGTTCAGTATCTAGATAGTAAAATTTCTCTTTATAGTTGACACTGATCTCACTTGAATGAACTTCCACGCAACGGAACTCCAACCATCGCTTGGGAATTCTAATGTATAAACAGCCGATGAATGCGGCAAATGTCGTTGTGCATAAATGGTCCCATAAGACTCCATGAACTTGGAGTAGGTTGAACGATATTTGCCGCCGTACGATCTCTAGGACACGACGACAGGTTTTACAGAACGCAGACGAGTTGCCGCAATGCATAAAAACAATCATTTGTTCCCGTTGACTTACAAATCGCAACGACATTTGACGTCGACGACACAACAAATGCAGAACGCATAAAAGGAGTCTAATGGCTGCAAGGGGTCCAATGTAGCACTTTTCATTATTTGCTTTTCCTCATTAAGGATACCTTTAATTGAAAAGAATTACTCGGACTTAATATACCACAAATTTCTGGATTCAGCACATCACCAGCATATCTATGCGTGGCATTCTCAATTATACAGGTCAATGGCTGCCTATATTTGGGGTTTATTTAGCTCCTTACAACACAAATAAGCACAAAAATAAAATAACTTCCACTCTGCAATTCACAAATACAACAACAGAAGTTTTCTACCAATTAATGTATATCTAGACCAATCACATTATCATTCTCGGCACTGGATAAGCGAGCATGTCATCTAACCTGTAGGCAGAATCGGGCGGTCACTAGATGGCAGCGTGAGGGACGAGCAAGGCTACAGTGCGTCACTTAAACGCACATAGCTCGGCGACTATTCATCACACATTGACAAAAAAGATATCAACAGAAAGCTGAAAGTCTGCTTTGAAAGTTTTACAGCGAGTGTTTCCGCGATATCTGCGAAACTGAAGCATCCAGACTGAAAAAAATAAAGGATTGTTTCGACTTTTTCAGACTTTGGTCGTTTGGTGAGGCACTGGATGATGTGCAATTAAAAGAATATATGATCAAAAGTAAAGACCATTTATTTCTCTTTCATTTGAGTTCTATTTGAGCTCCATAGGCCTTGCCGTTTTCATATAAGAGTCGTTCCAGTGAAAATGTGCACTTCTCCAGCGTTCCAGGGTTTAACCGCCTGGAATTCTATGACTTGGGGACTTTTGATGTGTTGTTCGGGACATCGAATAAAACAGGTGTGACAACTTTTAGCTTTACGTTATTTTTGCAAGGTTTGGTCTAAATTTTGTCTAAAGTGTCTAAGCTATTTGCATATTAGCAAGATTTTCTGAAAAAAGCCACTGCTCTCTCCTTATTACAGATACAAGGTTCTGGCTTTTACTTGCTGAAAGAAGATTTATTGGGCTTTCAGCAAACAAATTCTGAAAAATATTTTTTGCAATCTGGACTTAAGGGACCCATAATTCAGCCTTAGTTGTGAGCTGAATCACTGTTTTTATGGACCATTTAAGGTGACTGAATTGAAACCAGAAATCGCATTTGTTTCTGTAAGAACTATGCTGAGTATAGTATCTAGTTCGGGTTTGGTGCCCTTCCAAGCATTTCTTTGTTCCCCCTCCCGAAGTTGAAAAATCTAAATTTCGTGCATTTCAAGGTCAAATT
>JAGDQP010065520.1:0-11409 GCA_022664845.1 Lepisma saccharinum | reverse complement strand
AGCCACCTTCCTCGTTCACCAGACATCTTCTCACTCTTCACTAATCTGGTCGAACAAGATCTTGAAGAATTGCATCTTGCGATGGTGTGCTTCTACTTTCCTCTTTATGTTTCTCACTACAGTTCTGCATTTCTTTTATGGGTACTCTCTTCGGGTATACTTCCTTTCTTCGATTTACTGGATACTGCGGATTGAGACCATATTTCTTTCCTTTGTATGCCTCAAATATCAGTTAAAACTTCTCATTTTTTCTAACATGTCTGCCACGTTATTATGGGTGATTAATCGAAATGATTCTGGTTTGATATAGGCATAATATGGACTAGGCTGTGGCATACCTGTGTTTCCAACAAGATTTAATTAAGGTCGTTAATTGCGTTATAGCGATATATTATGACATTCTCTAAATTTGTATCCACAATTGAATTGAAAGGCACTCTCAATTCTCTAATCTTAATCGAGCAATTTAGAGTATGCTGTGGTATCAAAATGGTAGTAGCTCAAAAATGAGTTTTTAAATTCATAATAATCGATAAAACAATCTACATCGGAAATATGCCACGATTTAGCTGACCCCTTGACGAGAAATGCGACTATATTAAGCAAATGGCTCTCGGGAATTCCCATAGTATTCCCTTTCAAACTGTCGCAGAAATGACGTAGTGGATATATCGTTCCTCGAGGTAGATTAAGTTGTGAACACTTTCAAATTTGTTAAGATTAGTTTCACGTCAGCTTGATTTTGTACCCTCGATTGGCACCGACACCTGCATTTGGGTATTATCTTCCGCCATTAACGTTTTTGTCTAAGCCTATGTTCGACCTTCCATTCTCCCTCTTCAAATGATCCAGAGGACGTGGAAATATGAACTGCGTGTGCTAAAACCGTAATATATACTTTCTTCATCGCTGATTTCCAGGTACTTTTATTCTCATCGAACGTATTCATAACGCCGGCAACACCCTCTATGGCATCTAGTATAATGATTTATGATCGATGATTCATTTTAAAGAGATGATTTATCATGTTTCGGGTTTCATAAGTTTAATGTTTTTGAGCGGACTTAATTCCTGCACTACACTTTTTTGGACATGGATTCCACATGCTCCTTCATCACGCCGCGACGTTAATATATCCTATTTCGGGCCGCCGCGAGAAACATTTTCTGTTTTCACTTTGATTGCTAACCGGGCTTCTATATCTTCAATTACTAGATAAGTAGAGCAAATTGCTAAACTGATATCATATCGTACAGTCTGCATTGATCATCTCTAGTGTTTTCGCCATTTTTTTCCTAGTTTAACACGCTCGTTGTGGTTTCCAAGCTAGTGAGTCAAATATCTAACTCCTTCGTTACTCTTTCACATTCCTGTTTAGAGATAATAATTTCAAATTTCTACTTTTGTTGTAATAGTTTTGATTTCCGTCCTAATTTTCCCACATACTATTTTTAAGTTCTCATCCGAGATATGTTATACGCCATGTTTAGTCTCATCGATATCTTTAACCAAACTGTTTCTAGTGACTATTCGTTGAAATGTAACTGGAGGGTCAGTTTGTGGGGAGTTTGAGACCCTGCTGCCACTTAGTTTGTCATTCCTCTCCAAATTTATTCAATTGTTATGCTGTTTGCTGAATGGTTCCAATATCTTCTCTCCTGTTTTGTTCACTAGCCTAAACTCTATTCTTTGCTTTTTCAATAATGATCTTCTGTGGTCACAACCGGTTTTGGTGATTTTCTCTTCTTTATCAAGGTGCATTCGAGGTACATCCATAGCTCTTTCACACAAAATGTTTCCTCGGATATTTTATCGTGTTCATACCACTGCTCGAGGGGAACCCGGACGCATGAGAAATAATACCATTTATCGCAACTTTTACATGTTGTGTCTAGAGATATTCTTCCTGATAATCGCAGTAGCTCGTCTCTACTTTCCTATCGTAGCGATCTGCTGTTACCAGATTCGTTCTCATACGTTTGAACAATATCCGTGTTCTTCTTTTTTCCGTTCTTGACAAAGTTTTGCCCTGTACAAAAATATGTCTGAATCGGTTCAAGTTCCACTTACGTGTCCAAGGTTTGTGTTAACTAACATTTGTTTCTTTCTCAAGACCTCTTTTCGCTATTTGACTAATTTTCAATTATCGGTGCCAAAGATTATTTTCACAACAACCAATATTGACGTGTTACACTATTCAGTTACTGTACTCGGGTCGCTAGTTCTGTCGCCATATGTTTGACAGTTCCTTACTCCATTCTTCGGTTGCCACATGGAAAATGAGCCGGACTTTAATTATCTCCCACAGGTAGGTTCTGATGCGTCATTTCCTTTTACAACAAGAGGGGTAATGATGATAAGAAGGCTGTGAACTACAGGAAAGGAAGGAATAAGATTGTGGAGGAAACGCGAGGAAGCAATTTCCCACAGAATACTAGTCGAAGATTGACCACGAGGCACCTTATTTCCGGTAGTAATAACGAACGCACTGAGAAAGAATCGGACTCAAACAGACGAGCAACATAGTGTTGTCTTGTATATTCCACTGATGCATATTGATACAGATCCCCTAACGCGTCTCTGCTGCGTGATGGATTCTGTGGACAATGTTCTCGGAAAAGTCTCACAGCAACACTCAAAACAAATTCAATTTGGCTCAGAAAACCTTCGTGAAGTTTCCAGTCGACTAACTCGACATGTTCTTCCAGTTGCAGCCATGCTTTAACCGGATAGTAATCATGTACTATGATTTTATTCTAATTGTACGATGCCGTTATCTAGTCGAACTCTTATTTCATGGAGCTCATCTTCCAGTAGTTCCTTATATATCTGGCTATTAAGGGAACATTAATTTGACGGATATAACCTCCACCCACATGTTTATCTAACTAACCGCAACAATAAATAGTACAATGTCCCATTGGACATGAACAGGGTGTGTATCGTGACCCATAACGTGTTGCGGGTGGTAGATAAACACGTCGAGGAGTATAGTTTGCAATAGAAAAACTTTGTAAAGGCAACATCGTCCGAACATGACCGATATTTTGTGCTGTTAATGCCAGTCAATCGAATGTGTTGCTATAAGAGAGTTATTATTTTCTTGCAACCCGGAACGACCTAAGACATACATTTCTGGTTCTGCGCCGAATTGTGTTTACTAACCTGGAAACCCGGATCACTGGTTTAGTTCTCGAGAATACACGAAAGGATGTTGTCGAAGTTCGCCATTTTTACGGGCTACATTTGTAAAGCCTGATCAAGTTTCAACCACCTGTACACCCTAGCACAGCGACGCCATATTCAGCACCTGCATCACTAATTCTTACGTTCGAATTTTCAATGAGAACGATAACGCCCTTTTTAACAGCTGAGTCGTAATGATGCGCCGCTTCTAGAGACCCAGGATAGTAAAACACGTCGCTTCCATGACAGAGGGGCGTAAGTGACATTTTTTTGAAAATACATTTTTTTCGCTCATTGAATCACTGCAATACATATGTTACATTCTTGCACCTGGCAAATTGATGTATCTTAATTCTAAATAAAAACAGATTTGCAGTTCAAAGTTTGGAAGACGTAACAGAGTGTTTCACTAACTTGTCCATGACAGAAAGGCTTAAGTTCACTTACGCTTTTATGTCAGAAAAACAACATTCACATTGCAGGAAATATATTTATGAGCATACATACAATGGATGGGTGTAAGTTGCATTCAGATCCGTATTAAACCAATTGCGACTTCAAAAGAAGCCGCTTTACCTTACACTTGTTTTCTTTCTATTGCTTTATTGTTGGCAGTGAATAAGTAAATTAAATAATGTTACAGTTTGTGGGATTATTGGCCTCTTTTTAGTTTTTATTTTGTAGTTGAGCTGAAGAGAGTGTTTCACGGATCACTCAGGATGAACGGTGAGAGTGAACGGTGAACTCAGGATGAGAGTGTATCAGGATGAACGGTGTTTCGCTATCTGGTCAGGAAATATCCAGTCTTTTGGAGGAAGAAGACTCCGGACACTAAATTACTGATATTAGTGTATCATATGACAGTGATGCCGACCCGGGATTTAAGGTAGACAGCGACGAAAGCACTTCAAGTGATGAAATGCAAATAGAAACAAATAAGGCCACAAATCAAATGGACTGGAAACAAATAAAGCGAAAATTAATCGTAATTTTTGTAAGAAATACTTAACTAGTGCTGGTAAAATTCGTGAGGCTCGCAGTGTACGCAATGTTTCATGTAGATGTGTGTACAGTTACAAACAAATTATCAATGAAGAGAAACGGAAATTAGTGCATAGTTTGTACTGGAAACTAGGAGATATTCATAGACAGAGAGATTATCTTCAGCGTCACATGAAGCGAAGATTAAAGTCACCCGGAAAATATAACACCACGTCCAGAAGGCAATACACAGTTGACTATTATTTAACTATCGATGGGAAAATGATACAAGTTTGCAAGCAGTTTTTCCTTTGTACTCTCGACACAAGTGTGTCGCTTCGTTCAGCAGAAAGGGCTTCCTTCCGGAAGTACAGGTCACGAGCTTCGAGGGAAACACAAACCTAAACACAGTTTAACAACAGAAGCAAAAATATAGCAAACCAGCATGTACTATCGATGCCCCGAGTTGAATCTCATTATTGTCGATCTTCATCAACCTGCTATTATTATGTTGAGCCAGGACTATCTTGTGAGAAGCTTTACAACCTTTATACGGAATACTGCAAGGAGAAGAACGTCTCTCCTGAAAATGTAATAGGGCGTACTTCATACTGGAGAATTCTGAAAGAAATGAATATTAAGATACACAAGTCGAAGAAAGATCAATGTAAAACTTGTGTCAGATTTAAATTTTTTTCTTCTCAAGAAAAGGAAAGAGAGAAATTGGTTTATGAAGAACATTTGAAAAGAAAAGAAGAAGCAAGATCAGAAAAGCAAAAAGACAAAGAAGAAGCAATAAAGGACGACACTCGTGTAACTATCTGTTTCGATCTCCAACAAGTCTTGACAACGCCATCATATAAAACGGGTGTTCTGTACTATGTTCGTAAACTTAATGTTTACAACTTGACCATCTACAATCTAGCCACGCCCGAAGGGTTTTGTTACATATGGGATGAAACAAGGGGTAAGAGGGGCCCTGATGAAATTGCCTCTTGCATTCTATTCTACTTACGAAATTTACCTCCTCGAGTAAAACAAGTGACGATGTACTCAGACCGTTGTGGTGGTCAGAAGTTGAACAATAAATTTGCAGCAATGTGTATTTATGCGGTCCATAATACAAGTGTAACCTGTATTAACCACAAGTTTCTTGAACCAGGACACACTCAGATGGAAGCTGATTCCATGCACAGCGTCATAGAACACGCAAAGAAGACTATAGATGTTTATACACCTTCTGATTGTGTGTAGTTGCTAAAATGGCAAGACGGAAGCCACAGCCATTCACGGTACAATCGATGTCAACAGAAGATTTCTATAACTTTGATGCCGCAAAAAGCTATTATAAGTTAGCTACATTCAAAGATCAGAATGGTGTTACTTTGCCATGGCAAAAGTTAAGATGGCTGAGATTCACACAAGACGAAAATAAGATTATTTTCAAGGAAAGGATGACAGAGCCTTTTAGAGAATCCTCACATTCAATATCCTTACGAACACCTGGATAGGAATACAATCTTTCACAGATTTACTTAGGACTGCTACCAATTTCCAAGGAAAAGAAGAATGATTTAATGAATATATGTAACACTAAAGTAATACCTCAAGAGTATCATAGCTTTTTCGCAAGTCTCGCTACATCCGATGACGCTAAGGACTACTTAGAGGTTTTCTACTCCGACACTCAGTAAAAGCACTTGCGCGTAAACTGTAATCGCTAATGAAGATTGGAATTAATCTTGTTATGGGTAAAAATTAATCAGCACTATTGCATCTCCATGTGTGAAAATAAACAAGTACTGAATTCCCTTTCGTTACCTTGATTGTATAAATATAACTTTGTAAAGTCTAATCTAGAAAAATTACTTTTCCTCTGATAGAAAAAATAGCGGCGGAACGGACTGCTGTTATAATTGTGTTTTCAATTCATTGTGTATAATCGGTAAACACTTTTATACCGTTTTAATATTGCGTAAGTAAACAACACTGGTATGTAGAAATTCATTTAAGTACGTTGTTGGAAATAAATTGTTTATGACATAAGGGCGTATGTACGACACTAACATTATCGAAAATCAATAAAAAAATGTTATGTATGAAAATGTACATGATAAAAGGCATAATAAATAACCTTTGACCTCTAAATATGAAAATAACAAAAAAAACATTAAGGTTGCTAAAAATCTAAGAGAGTACCGAGAGATTGAAATCAAGCCAAATCTTTTTTCCTCTCTCCTGTAAAAAAATAAAAATGCAACTTACACCCCTCTGCCATGGAGGCTACATAATACTTTCTAATGATAATGTGCAGTGTGTTAACGGTCGGCACATTCTGACAACAACACACGTGCATCATGAGGATTACTAGTTCAGAAAGGCTCTTTGTATTTAATTTTATTCGCCATCATATGCCAATTTTGTAAATTCGACGTATGACAAGAACCATATTCCACACATATGCTAACTTACAAAACAATCCATACAAACAAAATATTACACACATGCTGGGGTTAAAAGCAAAATAGCTACAGGAGAGCAGAGGAGAGCAATAATAATGTTTACGGTGGTAAATATCATAGTATACATTTTCATGTAGTCCCTACGCATAAAACTACACAGTACATAAATAATTAGGGCATTACCTTCATTAGACACTTTAATGTAAATAATGCCATCACAATCTCGGTTTCCCAAAATGGAGATTGAAACCCTCTGCTTTTAACCCCCTACATATATTGAATTATACATTGAGCAACTTTAATTGCGCCGCTCCAAGGACTAACTCTGAGAATACATGAATCGATGCATTGAAAGTGTAGTTTTTGCATATGTTTTGAATAGCGATATTGATTGAAATTGACTAGCGTAAACATTATCTACCTTTTGGAATTCAGTGGAGTTAAGAAAGTAAAATGAGTTACATAAACTTGCTGTAATGGGAGTGATATTTAACTCGATTAAATTTAATACTGTTCAGAGTAATCAGAAACAATTATTGAGCATCAACACAAATATCTCGTGCATAAATATTAGAGCAAAGTGTGCATCATGCAGATAGCTGATCTAAACAATCCGAACATTCACAAGAAAACGAATCATTCTCAACAGGAAGAGATTCCATTAACTGACGCCTTTACTCCCACAAGAATGCACACGAGCTATCAATAACAAACACATAACAATCAACGCCGATTATCTTTTGTTGTCGAGCAGAATTGTTCTTAACTTATAGTTCAAAATACTTTTAACCACACAATTAGATAAGCTTGACTTTCAATAGCTCAGCACTTTCCCCTCTTTTGACTTTCTTCAAAAATAAAACTTAAGTCATTAACTTAAAGAGATTATTCCTAGTAAGTAAAACAGGATGTAATATTTCAACCCTTCCTGCAATTATATCATTTTTCCGTTACCAACGGACCTTTTCTAATAGCTTGTACTTCATTTATCATCATCATCTATTGGATTCTTCTTCATCATCTTACAACAGAAAAGTGCAGTCTAATAATCCTGTTTTATTTTTTCTCTTTTGTTTACTAGTAGCGACACTCTCATCTGCTACAGTTCCTTTTCTAGAATCAAATGATGAAGTATCATCAATCATTAACCTATATTCTTCATTCGATAATTTTGTAGTGCTCCGCCATCAGAAGTGTCGTTGGGCTCTTATTAAAAGCATTATTCTTTAAATGCAGAACTTCATTTTCTGTATCTCCTGGCGTTCCATAATTGACTTCTAGAACTGAAAGTAAAATTTGCGGCTCAGCCTGCTTTGTTTCCTTTAAATTAAATCTGGCCTGGTTGAACACTTTTTCACTCAGCTCTACACTCAAAACAGAATCTAATTTGTAATATCTTCATTCTCCAATTCCTGCAAAACAATTAGTATCGATTCTTTGATATCTAAATCTACATTGAATAACGTTCTATTTTATTTTTCAACAGGTGTATTTCTCAACATTCCTATCCAATGAAATAAGTTTGTATTGTGTGTGTCATCTCATGCCTTATGCATAAGGTTGTCTGACTATCTAAATTTCTGTTTTGTTTTTATCCGATTGACCTCAATTGTTAGTTTTTGAATTTTGTTCCTAATACATCACTACGATTTCGTAACATCATTTAACAACAAATTATCATCAGTATAAGAGTGACCCAAAATATGTAGTTACTGTAAAATCAAATTTATCTCAGGATTTTTTGCTGTTAGCATTCTGCACCTGGCACTAAATCATCTAAAACTTCTTGACCTATCAATACATCACTAAATGTTTCATTGAATATTGTTAAAAATATTAAATTTGTACCATAATTCGTGCCTACTGCGCTTTTTTGCGTTCAAATTTAGATTTAACAATCTTAATGCTTTCACTTGATCTTCTGGTACTAAATTTAACCTTAAACGTACTGCTAACAGTGTTGATATTAAACCGGATCTCGTTTCTGCATCTATAAAAGCCATTAAAACTATCTAGGATTCGTAATTGTATTTGAGGTAGTGTATATGTTTCTGATTCACCTTACTATATTTTACCTTATCACCAACCAATAAGATGTAATACATTTATATCATCATTATACGCAGTTCCATCTTCGATTATTTGTTAATGATCAATCTTCTTATTAAGTTATCAATTATTTTATTACACACGTTAGCGTTACTGAAATTACCTTTAAGACTACACGATATACATATAGCACTGAAAGCTTGACATGCACTAAGTATGTGCTTGCCCAAAAATCTCCAACAGGCCTTTATATCAGGTTGTAATTTATCTTTTTGCTTTCGAATCAGAAAATCTTATTCGATTCTCCAATGGTACATTTAGAGGACCATTGGAGATTTGGTGACACTCACAGCCTTTCCGTTCATTAGATTTAATATATATATATATATATATATATATATATATATATATATATATATATGTGTGTGTGTGTGTGTGTGTGTGTGTGTGTGTGTGTACTTGCTTTGCAGGATAGTGGGTCAACGATAGGAACGGCCGGTAAGAAACTGACTTCAAAATTAAATATATGACATTTCATAAGTTAAAGAATATGAAGCCGCCATGGCTTATAAGTTTAATTTCAATTATATGCAATTACTTTCTATCGCAAGCTAGACTTTCAACCTTATATCGAACAGAAACAAACGGACTTCAAATTGAAAAATAGTCCTAGATCATTTGAAAGCATCACAATGTTATTTTTGATGCACTTTGGTGATAGCAGAGCATGATTTTTATGTATTACTTAATTTACTGTTGAGAGCTTATCAGATTTGTGAAACGCCATCTGTTCTGACGAATAACTCATACAGAAAACTAGTAGTCGCCTAAGTAGTTCTGATGATAGAGATTTTGTAGACAGTAATAGGTATGTTGGTTAATTTCTAATATAGCAGAATACATGGTGTTATCATTAATAATGTACCAGGGTGAGTCATATCTTCGTAGCGTTGGGTGCCCCGCCCGCTCGATGCCATACAAAAATATGCAACGTGTAGAACAGGTGAAGGTGGAGCTGGCAGAAAGCGTGTCACGTGTGTGTCTGATCACGGTGCTAACGCTGTGTGGGAGGAACTGCGCATTGAACATACAGTTGGCAGGACAATGGCTGAGGAGAAACTTATGTGTCGCGTGATTCTGCGACATTACTGAAAAAAGGGGTTGCATGCAGCAACAACAGCCAAGGAAAATTGTATCGTAGAAGGTGAAGGTAAAGTCCACCCGTCTGCAGCTAGAATGTGGTTTCAACGTTTTCGGTCTGGTGACACCAGTCTCGATGACAAGCCCAAGAGTGGACGCCCTGTGACGACGGACATCGGTGCCCTAATGAACGCTGTTGAAGGAAACCCAGGAACTAGTACCCGTCAGCTGGCAGATGAGGTCCAGACATAACAAACCAATGTCGTTCGTCATCTGCATCAACTTGGGTTTCGCTCCAGGCAACCGAGAATGGTTCTCCATGATTTGACTCCCGCTCAAGCTCAAAAACGTGTGAGAATGTGTGAAGAACAACTTCGAAACCCAACAGACGACAGGTTTTGGCGGCGGATTATCACGAATGATGAAAAGTGGATCTTTCTTCGTTATCCTGACACTGGGAAACAATGGCTTCGACGAGATACCGAGGCGCAGCCAGGGGTTCAAAGAGGGCGGTATGAAGAGAAGACAATGCTGTGTGTGTCGTGGAATTTGGAAGGCCCGGTGCACTGGAAGCTCGTTCCACAAGGTCGTTCCGTATATGGGAGAGTGTATGCAGAACAGCTGCAACGGGTATACAACATTGTCCGCCAACTTTATCTAGCACTGGTTAACCGAAAGCGACTGCTCCTCCAATTTGACAGTGCTCCATGCCAGAGGTCAGGAAGAGTATGCCAGCACATTGCGGACATGGATGGCGTGGAAATTTAACCACACACACACACACACACACAGTCCCAACCTTGCGCGATCTGATGTTCATCTATTTCGCTCCATGGCACACTTGCTGCGAGACAGACAGTTCCATTCCGTGGATGATGTGACAACTAGCATTACTGAATTCTTTGTTTCAAAGCCTATTGAAATAGACCATATTGTTCTACTACTTTTGTGTTCAACAGAAAACAGACAATTTTACACACGTCTAATCAATACGCTTCAACATAGTGTCAAAATATATATGTGGTAAGGATAATGAAAGAAGAATCAAGTGATGTTGAAAAAGAAAATATTGAAAATACGAAAACTAAGAAAGCTTGATTTCATTGGAATTAGTATTTTAATTAATTATTTCATATGGAAGAAGTTTCAAGAGGGCAAAACAAGTTATTTGTCAATCCTCGACATATCCCCAAAACCTGTGTATACTTCACGAGAAAACAACATTATGCATACAAACACAATTCCTGTAGATCGAAGGTCAATAGGCGGTAAAGTAGTTTAAAGGGACACTTTCTCATGCATATATACATTGTCTTTAAAATGTAATGGGAAACCTTTGCTCTTTTAAAATCCTCAATGACAGAACATTACTCCGACATATCCCGAGGGTCTCCAACAACAATTGGATACAATTTACGCTATATGCAGTAATACCTTGAATGTATGTACTAATATATTAATAGGAACATAGTATTGGTTTATATATACAAATAATGCCATTACTTTTGTACAATAATACTAATTCATTAAGAAATAGGTTAACACATAATAACCGTGCTACATTTACATAGGTTTTCCCCCATACCATTAC
>JAGDQP010065519.1:0-11409 GCA_022664845.1 Lepisma saccharinum | reverse complement strand
TAGTGTGAGGTACGTTGAGCATTCAATCCTTAACTATATTTATGTCGTTAAATATTATTTAATCAAGTGCTAAGAAGAACGCCAACTTTTGTTAGCAAAATTAGGTAAATAAATTATCTATATTGTTACACGACTCTACTGCGAAGCACAAACCTTACATGAATGTCTCAAGGTCACTTACAAAGAGGTAGCAAACTTATTAATATGTTCGTCATCAATGCGAACTGAGTGTTCTTGTTACAAAATTCGTAAAGTCGAAAAATGCTTAAAATTAGTGATTGGTATTTCCTTAATATTCAGAACTTAATCTTCAATATGAAGCTTTGATCATATTGTAAACCTTTTATTTATCCTTTAAATCTTGACGAGAAAACTTACTTCCAAAATATAAGGCTACAAAATCCTTTTGTTTCTTCTTCATTTCTGGATAAGTTCCAGAATGGACATAACGACTTTTACAACGGACAACTCAGCTATAGTGATATTAAAATTTCGAACGTTGAATCCATGTATAATGAACAAAAGAAGTCTCTGAAATGCACAATTATGACATAGGCAGCACACCATGAACGGAAGTTTCTCGTAGTCAGGTCTGGAGAGCAAATAAATATATTTTCCTATTCCCCTTCCGTGAAGAATTCACTCAAGCAATGATTGGGTTAACGTATACACAGAGAGGGAGAGAGAGAGAGACGCCCCTCTCTGTGTATATGTTAACCCAATAAACCCAATAACCTTCGTTGCTGAAACTTATTTCTTCAGTAAAAATCACGAGTTCAGAAAAGAACTTTTGTAAAACTAGAAAAGAACGTCAGTAAATAATATGAAATGAGCACCCCAATTAAGTTAGAAATAACACAATGTACCTTGAATTTGCCTTTATAAAGACAAAAATTCTCGTTTAAGTTTTGAAATGTAACCATCATTCAATACGGCAAAAGGTATAGTAATTGTGCAAAAGTCTTAAGCGCCTCTGTGTCCTAATGGAATAATACGTTGAAACAAGAGCTTCAAAGTAGAATCTGAAGTCGTCGGCTCAAGTCACCTCATATTACCATTCACTTTTTCACACTTTCATTTCGAATAAAACAGGTGAAACATGTCAATTTTACAGAAATATTTTAAATTGCATTCCAATACTTGGATAAAGTAACGAGTTCAGAGAAATACGTTACACTGCCAAGGTTTACACTAGAAAGTGCGTAAGGGATGTGATTAGCCGTTGAGTTTAATCCAGATCCGGTGATTACACAAGAAAACATTCTAAAACATTTTTCCGTAACATGAAGAATTTTCTCTATTCTTTACTAATTTTGGAGTGATGATTCCGAATTTGGCAATACAATTATTGTTGCACGTAAGTGTTTTGTGTTATAACGTTCTTTTACTTTTTCGTATATAGAACAAAATTGACTGTTCATATTTCTTGATTTTATGAATATTTACACACTTTAGGATCATATTACAGGCTATCAAGCACAGAAATACAGTGATCAAATATCCTACAAAAAAATGAAGCTCAATTTGAGGTTACGAAGTAATGTTGACTTTAGAACTTTGAAGAATTGTAAAAAGCGTTATTTCGTGTCTACACACTAAATCAAAAGAGCAGAAAGAGGGAACACTTTTTAGAGTGAATTTTCATCGGAGAAATATGATAAATTTCAGCTCGAAGCAAATGGGATTTATGGGAGAAAATTTCAATGGGAATGTAGACATATCTTTTTGGTGAATTTTATCTGTTCAAATGAGTTTTCGTCTTCCGAACGCGAAAATGATGAAAATTATGAAAATGTATAAAAATGCACGGAAGGTAGCATTTATTCATAAGTAGTAAGAAATAAAAGTAACGTACCTACCAATGAAAAAGAGTAAAAGAAACTAAAACTGGATGAGATTTGAACCTAATATTTTCTAGCCAGCTATTCAACGCCTTAGCCCATCATCCAGCAGTCCAAAAGTATAAGGATAGGTAACGTTTGCTGTACTGGTCATCTGGTCGAGTAGTAAAGGCAGACGACTCCGAAGCATGGGGTCTTGAGTTCAAATCCCATCGTCGACTTCGTTTTTTTTTAGTTTTGTTGGTTGAAACAGTTTTGTATACGAATTTTTAATTTGAATTTATTTTAAGGCCTTTAGCAGCTATGACTCAGGCCATATGGATGATGATGGGATGAATTGGTGGAATGAGGGAAGTAGGAAGAAACGAGAGCAGCCCCCCCAAAAAAACACACACATGGTGTTTGTTCACCCTAAATCCCACTCGTCATGAGCAGGGATCGATCCGACGACCCCTAGCACCGGAGGTGAGCGAGTTTTGTATACGATAGCCGTTAACCAACGAAGCGAATAGCATGTTTGGGGAACGAGTTTCGTACTAACATTCCCCCAGCTTCTACGGCCTATATACAGCTTGACCGCTTTTTCTTCAGAATTTCCGAGTCATTCTATAGTAAGATACATTAATAGATATAATAAGATACATACATAGTAAATAGATATAATAAGATACTAGTACATGATATTTACTTTGTTGTGTGCAGACGTGAAAACATCTTGAGCATTCTCCAGTTTACAAACCCGGTAAATTTTATAACAAATTTACAATCCTGTGTTCAAGCCTTTTCTGTTGTACTCATGGTATGTCTGTAGCTACTACGATGAGCATCCTGGATCATTCCGCACCTCTATGCAGCAGTGTTTTCCGCAAGATGTTGTCCAAACATGAATAGACTGAGCACACTTCTCATTTATCAAGTGTTCGTACCATAATGGGTGCTTTTGCTTCCATCATTTTGTTGTCCTTCGGCATGTCCATTATTAAACACATTTTTCTTTGTATTTATGCCTGGCGCTCTGAGGTGCACTCAGCCTCCTATCAAATTGAGTACCAGAGTGTCCTTGGTATTCCTGGGCGCCTTGGGAAGGTAAAGGCGGTCGAGTGTTGAACTGATAACCCACCTCACTTCGTACCGTAGGTCAAGAAAATGTGGAGTGCTACCTCCACATCCCTCATACACCGTTAACGGCGCGTGCGTATCGCACAGGGGATAGCTTTACCTTTTTTATTTGTTTTATAGTTTCACGTCTTGCACGATCCCTATGCAGGTACACGTATCTAGGACATGATACCTTTTATATCCTCTTTTGCACCATGGTGTATATCAACGTGTTTTCACTCTTCTCACTTCCCACAATAATTACCAATTTCCAGTATGATGGATACGCTGTCATTTCATCACTGACTGATTTTTTCAGAGAAAAAGAAGATAGTCGGCGGTAAGATTTGAACCCACGACCGCATGCTTCGAAGTCGGCTCCCTTTACCACTTTTTTATTTCATTTTTTCACAAACATACAATTGTATACATTGAGTCACTACGACTTTTAATTACCAAAATATAATGATCCTGTACCGCATATATTTCATATGAAATACATATATATAGAGAGATAAACACCTGCACCGTAATTGTCCACATTCACGACACAAGGAGGCGTGCAGAGTGCGACTGATAAAATTTGCAAAATATTTTTGTTTGTCTCTGTGAGGAATTAATACGTAAGTCATTCGTAGATACTCCAAAAAGTCTACGATTGGTTGAGTGTTACACAAAATATAACTCAACATCTGTGCAAGATACCAAATCACCGCATTGTTCTTTTGTCGTGGAAAATAATTAAATTGTGGGCGTCGAACCAGCTCAAATTTAATAACATGCGAAGGAGGTCTAGTTACTAATCCTATTAAACTTCGACATTGTTGCCATATTGGAGCGGTCTGTGTACAGTTCGTGATTCTATGTTCCAATGTATCTAAAGTGCAACATATATGACATAAGTTGTAGTCACCAAACTTATGCCGCCATCGCTCGTATTTAGTATCTATGGCATCATGCACTACTAAGTACCAAATTGAACGCTGTGCGGCTAACAAAAAGGCAGTATGTACATTACGCCTTATCAGTTTCCAATCAACCTGCGGTTCCTCTATTTGTAATCTAATGTTATTAAGTCGCTGTAAATAACACTGATAAATGTGCTTACAAGTAATATCAGCCATTGGCATTCGTACTTGTTCATATCTCAAGAAACTGATTACCTTTTGATAATATTTCAAACGGATCGGTATGTCATGGATAGCGAGAGGAAATGCTGCTGAGCAGAGAGTCTTCAAGGTCTCAAGCAGATAGGAAGTGAGGAGTGGGGGTTGGAGGTCTGCCACTTGTATCGTGCGTCGAATGAAAAGACTGTCAGCTTTTTCGAGGACGTTCATTAGGTTCAAGCCCCCAAGGCCATATGGTAGACTCAACTCTACATAGCTGACACGGAATACCTGCTGATACCAAATAAACCAACCACACAGCGATTGTATTTTTTTTCATGCACACGAGACATTGTTAAGACATTTGCTACATGCCAAACTTTTGACAATAAGTAAATATTAACATATTTTATACGAGACAATAAGCTTAATGATCGATATTTATACAAATAACTTAGTGTATGTAGTTTATTTATGAGTACGGTATAATTGTTTGCAATCATTGTCTTATATTACGGCTCGAACCAAATTCCCAAAATTTTTATTTTCTGCACTGTTGGAAATTCTGTTTGTAAACTTTCACGAGTATTATAAACCAGTAATTGTTGCGTTTTTTGTTTATTTAGCACTGAGCCAGAGGCTTGTTCAAAATTTGAACATATTGTTTCAGAACTTGATTATCTTGCTCACTATGTAATAAAACGCACACATCATCTGCGTACGCCAACACTTTTAATGGATGCGAGGGTCCCATAGCGGCGTGAAGCTCAAGCTTTAATTTATGTAACAAGGGTGACAAAGCTACGGAATACAGGAATTGACTACTTGGGCACCCTTGACGGACTCTTCGTTGCATGCGAAGTGGTGGTAATAAATGATCATTGATCAGTAAGGTGGTGGTAGCATCTTTGTATAAATATTTAACTTGTTGTATGACTTGTTGATCAACTCCATAGTGTTGCAATACGGACCACAGATACTTATGTGAAATGTTATCATAAGCAGATTCAAAATCTAAATTCAACAAATAGGTATTTATTTTATATTCTTGCGCCACTGCAATATAGTAGTGTATATTTAATAATATCTGAAATATATTTTTATTTGGTGCTGCTGCATATTGCTCAGGACTTATAAGTTCCGAGGCGTAGTGACGTAGTCTATGGAGTAAACATCGACTAATAATTTTAACATCCGTTGTCATTAAGGAGATGGGACGGTAATGTCGAACTTCTGTAGGGCGAGGCTTTTTAGGGAGAAAGACCATAACCGCCGACGACGGTCTCTTTACTGACTCCAATTGTGTCAGGGTTTCCCCCATTATGGGCCAAAAAGTCTGATATAGACCGGGCGAAATCCCATCGATGCCCGGACTTGTTGTTTTCTTTGCTTTATAAACCGCCGTTTTTAGCTCATCACTAGTGTAGGGTGTTCGAAGAGCATTATTATATTCTGGTGAAAGCAGGGAAGGAATGTATTGACCTACTTCAAAGGTACTATCTCGATCCCCGTATGGTTGGGAAGCTTGAGAAAAGGCCTCCTGAAAAGTATTGCGTATTCCAGGGAAACTATCTTGGAAAACATGGTGTGAGTCATAAACACTCGTTCGCGCACAGAGAGTGCTTTATACACGTGCACTCGCCACCGCAGCACAGCTGCGACTTGTCCACTCGGCCACACGACCAGTACAGCAATCGCTACTCTTGCTCTCGTCTTACTTTTTCAAGCGTAGATATTTTGCCCTTTTCCTCGCAATCCGTATTCATTCTGCACAACTTACCATTTCCTATACATCTCGCTGAACCATCCTCAATGATAAAAATACATTGCGTTCAACATTTTTATATAGGATCACCAACATAGACAACCCAACAAGAAATAGGTAGTAAAACACGTTAGAAATTGTAAAAAAAAAGTACTGTTGATGTAAAGAATACTATTTTTCTCTAACTAAAATTCCATCACTTTGCTGTGCTAATGGATTGTAAAATTTGTCGACCACTACTAGTTTGTAAAATAATGTTATTTTCGATATTGCGTTCATGCTAAAATTTGTAGTTCCGCTCAATTGTAACAATTTCACATCTCTTCCGCTTTTAACTTTATATTTATTTTATTATCAAAGAACTTAGGTATAATTGCCATGATTACAATGAAACAGCTTCAATTGAAAGAAATGATGTAAAACAAATGTAAATAAATATAAATTTAACTTATCCTTTTACTAAAGGGAGCCTCTCTTAACAACCACATGGCCTCGAGAAAGTACGTTACATTCTACCGTACAAACGAAACAAAAGTGTAAAATGTTCCCCGGTTCTGGCGATGTACGATAACCAGCGTAACAAATATTACTATAAATCTTGTTGGCTTGTCTATGTGCTTATAGTGATCAAAGACTCCTTGTGAAAAACACAATCAACCTTAACACTTTATTTATCTGTGTCCTTCCCGTGGAAGAGAGGCTTATTTCTGCACTTTAACATGCTTCGATGAACAACTCCTTTGTCACCAAACAAAGCTGGACGCATGTTGACTACAATAAGAACTTTTACATTTTATCACCAGAGGGATATAGCGTCGCTTGAAAAAACATCGACTTGCCCACATGGATCGACATTAATCAATATAGATATGGATTAACGACATGGATCGATACGGTTCCATGACGAGTGCTCTATTTTTTAAACTGTTACAAAACTCTAACTTTTTTAAATTTTAACTGTTACAAAAATGTTAAGTCTTTTATACAACTTCATTACCCCGGAAGATTAGTTTAAAACTCTAATTGTATAAAATTAGTTATTAATTTTCAGCCTATTTTTTTAAATAAAGGAATTCATTTTCAAAAAAGATGATTCCACACGTTAAAAGTACACTTCAAGAGCTACACAACGGTTTTTGTTTCAGGTATGTTATATTTTGTTTTCGTAAAGTGTGTGGAGAAATGCTTATAACATTTCATCTAATAATAATCATTTTCACAAAGGAATTTTCATCTATAAGAAAAACTCTTTTAACAAAGTGAATTTTTATACTGATTTTTTTACACTATAAAAATATACTTTGTAGATTTAAACGAGAATCTCCGGAAGAAAGACTAAATGCAAAACCTAGAAAAACCAAACCAAGTCTTTCTGCTTCGCAAACACCTCCGCAGACGGAAATAAACATAATTCTTTACACAAGCAGTAAATTTGTTTTACTGTGGCCCACTTGAACTGACTCAATCTGGTGATGTTTTAATAAGACAATTCTTGGCAATACTTTTTCAGTTTTAAAAATAGCTTATGGTTAAGGCGTATGCTTTCTAAATCAACCCAAAAGTGGCATGGGTTCGGCAAGGAGCGGGACAATAATACTTTTCCTGTTGGTCAATAAGAGAATAATAAGTTCTCTTCATGAAGCGAGAAAGCAACCAAGCTGTCCGTACTATTACATCAAACTGACACAGCAATGTAGCAACTGGGAGGTGGAAATGTACAACACAATATCGTTGGGGATTGTTCAAAGAGCTGTATAGGAAATGGAAAGTAATTTGTGCAGAATGAATACGGATTGCGAGGAAAAAGGCAAAATATCTACGAGTGAAAATAAGGCGAAAGCAAGAGTAACGATTTGTGTACTGGCCATGTTGTCGAGTGGTAAAGGCAGCTGACTTCGGAGCATGGGGTCGTGGGTCCAAATTCCACCGTTGACTCCCATTTAATAATTTGTTGGTTGAAAGAGTTTTGTATACGAGCTGATAGCCGTTAACCAACGAAGTGAATAGCATGCTTGGGAAACGAGTTTGGTATTGTCGTCAGACAGTCAACTGATCCCGTGCAAGGGAGTTCGACCGATTGTTGCTAGTAATTTATGTTCGGATGTATGCTTCGCTGGAGACTCATGTATATTATCTAGAGAAACAAAGTGTGTAAATATTCATAAAATCAAGACAATATGAACAGTCAATTTTGTTCTATATAAAAGTAAAAGACGTTATAACACAAAACACTTACGTGCATCAATAATTCTTTTATCAAATTCGAAATAATCACCCAAAAATTAGTAAAGAATAGAGAAAATCTTCATGATACGTACAAAACGTTCAAGTTGTAGAACGTTGTCTTGGGTAATCGGCGGATCTGGATTGAACTCCACGGCTGGTCATATTAACTTACCTGGTACATGTTCGCTGGATTTCCTTAATCCTTGCGTACTTGCTAGTGTTAAAATTGACAGCATAACATATTCCTCTGTACTCGTCATTTTATCAAAGTATTGGAATGCAATTTAAAATATTTCTGTAAAATTGGCATGTTTCACCTGTTTTTTTCAAAATGAAAGTGTGAAAAGTGAGGTGACTTGTATCAACGACCTCAGCTTCTACTCTGAAGTTCTTGCTTCCACGAATTATTCCATTACACCATTTTTATTGTCAAAGAAAACTAATTTTACAACTACAGCAATAAAATTAACAGAAAAAAGTATAAAATTCTAATTTCAAACTTGAAAACTATTTTAAACAATCATAATGAATAACCACAGCTGCATTTTGCTGTGTAGTTTCTCCCACTGGTTGAACTACTGTAGGTCTTGAATTGTCCGTTACAATGATTCGTAAATCGTAGGTTAGCAATCTGATATATCTCGGTATTTTTTTTACTTCAGCAAAATGTAGCACCCTTTTGCCGTTATTGACGTTGTTGCACAAATTAAAATGTTTTTTGACGTTATTTTCATTATGGAGTCATATTCAGGTATTAGTTCACATAATAAACTATCTGGGACCTCACTGGGGATCGAATATATAAAATACGTTTTTGGTTCAGGGACTTCCAAACCCAAAGGTAATTTGTATCGTTCATCCTCGTCATAATACAAAACTTCATTATTACACACTGTGAGAACACGATCTGCTATTTCCTTTGACGATGCCTTTGCAAAGACTTTTTTGTAAGGTTCAACCTCGATCGATAAAACTTCATTTTCAGCTAATTTCATATACTCAAGCAATGTCTTGTGAACTGAAGCCAAATTTGTTTTACTATGAAAGGATCCAAAATCGATATATAAAGTATCTTTTCTGCAGTACTTCTGGTTATTCATTTCCATACTTCAAAAATAATATACTCTATTTAACTCACTAAACGTTCACTGAAGACGAAGTCACAACCACCACCAAGTGAACTAAGTGCCACGCGATGCACCTACTCACTTCACCACCGAAGAGGCCCGTCACGGCCTGAGGAGAGAGAGTGAACCACCACTCTCGGAAGCACAAACGAGACTCAACACTACAGAGGATGCTTAAGACTTTTGTATAATTACTATACCTTTGCAGTATTAAATGATGGTTCCATTTCGAAACTTAAACGATAAATTTTGTCTTTATAAACGCAATTTAAAGTTACATTGTGTTATTGCTAATTTATTTGAAGTGTTTTATTAATGTGTTTCTAACTTTCGTGGGTGTAATGCTTATCATTATTTACTGAAGTTCTTTTCTTTTTTTGAAACTCTGCTTGGCCGATGAAGTAAGTTTCAGACAGGTAGATTTATGATTGGTTACAATAATCTAGTGATGCAAAGAGTTCTTCCGTTGCCTTATCAAGGATTGGAGAAAGAACGTAGAATGTGTACTATCGTGGCCAATATAATATTTACATGACTTTATTATACATGATGTTTCTTTAAGCCTACAAGATAGGCCACCCAACTGACGTAGAGAGGGCGATGTGTGATTCTGAGAGTGTGCGTGAACGAGCAAGGGTTGGAATTTTGTTTTCTTTAAGAGAAATCATTATCGCATGTCCTGGAAAGAAATTTATGGTTTCTTGTAGTATGTAGCTAATCATTAAAAAAAAACGTAAGAGAAACGAATTTGAAACACCAAAACAGGGAAACTAACATTTTTTTTTTACTTTAGTTAAGGTATTACTTTAAATTTACTGAAAGATGTAGCTTACATTGTCCCGTACAAAAGATCCGTGCCGAACATGGAGAAACAAAAATGAACGTTGAAACTTATGGTTACTAGGAAATTATTTCTTTCTTAATGAATCGAGTATTCCATAGAACACTAACGTTATGCACGAGAGACAAGACAAAACGTCTGTTTCTATCAGTTCTTAAAAATGGAGCACGATATTTATGCTTTATAATTTCTGATATTATGTTGTTAATTACGTTACAAAGAAGATAAGTTATTGTAAATATTATATATATATATATGGTGTAGTAAAAAGTAATCCATTATATTTGCATGACATTGAAGGCTTGACTTACCATAGTTAGAATGATCCGATTTAGGTCACATATGCGCCGTTTTGTTCGATAACGTGTTGCCATTTGGAAGGTAATATCATGATGCCTCTCTCATAGAAGCCCTTGTCCCTATTCGCAAAAAATTGAGACAGTCGATTTTCACAAGCCTCTCTTGACGCGAATTTTTCACCAGCAAACGTGTTCGCCATGGACATTAACAAATGGTAATCACTTGGTGCCAGGTCCGGACTATAAGGTGGATGCATAAGAACCCCCCAACCAAGCTCCCGGAGCTTCTGGCGAGTCACTATCGATGTGTGGGGAATGGCGTTGTCCTGGTGGAACACAATGCATCTCCTATTGGCCAAAGCTGGCAGCTTCTGGGCGATTGCTGCCTTCAGACGGTCCAATTGTTGACAGTATAGTTCCGAGTTAAGGGTTTGGCCGTAGGGGAGCAGCTCATAGTAGATAATTCCCTGCCAATCTCACCAAACACACAGCAGAACCTTCCTGGCATTCAATCCTGGTTGGGCACCGTTTGCGCCGGCGCACCGCGCTTCGACCACGACCGTTTTCGCGTGACGTTGTCGTAAGTGATCCACTTTTCATCACCAGTCACCAACCGCTTCAGAAATGGGTCGCTTTTGTTGCGATTCAGCAGCGATTCGCAGATGGAAATTCGGTCCATGAGGTTTTTTTGCGTTAACTCGTGTGGCACCCATACATCAAGCTTCTTTGTGTATCCAGCCTTATGCAAATGGTTTTTTGTGCAATGTTTAGCTCTTGGGCAATCGAAACAGTGCTTACATGACGGTCAGACGCGACAATGTCCATGATTTTATCGACATGTTCGACACGTGGCCTTCCAGTGCGTGGTACATCTTTGACGTCAAAATTACCGGCACGGAATCGACGAAACCAAAATTGCGCGTGATTGGCTGTTACAGTATCAGGACCATAAACACTATTCACATTTGCAGCCGCCTGGCTTGTGTTTTCGCCTTTATCGAAGAAAAACTGTAGAATATAGCGTATTTTCTCTTTGCTAGTGTCCATTTTGACGCGCGCTCACACAACACTGAGTGAACTCATCACAACTATCTGAACAGTGTTTG
>JAGDQP010065518.1:0-11409 GCA_022664845.1 Lepisma saccharinum | reverse complement strand
CATGGAAAACAAAACAATGCCATTTTTACGTCACATCCTGTAAGCCACTTGTGCTTTTTGTATCACTCACTTTTAAAAGTGCGACGATATGTACGAGCTTTACCTTTCACTTCCTGATTCATAGCTAGGTTCGGCTGATGAGGACCCAAAGTTTTAATTTCGAGTCTTTCAGATTCTGTCAACTTATTAAAAGATACCGATTGCAATCTATGAACCGAATTCATATTGATGGCAGTAACGCACTACGCACCAGTACACTAAACACACTGAAACAATACTGCTTCACTTCAACACAGCTTCACAACACACTTCATTCAAACGTGGAAAAAAACACTCATTCAAAACACTAAAGTAGGCAATGTTTTCTCTCTTCCTTATAAGGTACCTGAGGACTGGTGAACAGAAATTATATTAATCTACCTCTTGCAGCACACAAAATTACGATATATCTCACAAAATAAAAGAAACTCACAACATCACTCTTCAGCTCACGTATTTTGGCGTTTTTAGGTATGAGGTGGAGGTAGGAGTAGCCTCTTTGCCCCAAATTGCTTCCTTAAAGATAGTTAAGCGCAAAAGATTGAGAGTTTATTATGCAATGGAATGTGTTGAAAGATACATGTTTTATAAAATGCCTCCTTTTCTATTAATAAATCTTTAATGACGAAACGAAAAAATCAGTTCCGAAAATCCCTTCAATCTCTCGCACGACACACTAAAAAAAAGTTGTTTATTGTTTACGCAATGCTGCAAACTGCTTGATACTGTTCATTAGCTCTTCGTTTATTACTGATACTGGAACTCAAACAATTTTATGTAAATAGAGATGCAACATTATGTTATTTAAGCGTGTAATGTATTTGTCCATAAACGATTTATTGTGTATTTTGCGATTTTGGTATGTAATGAACGTTTATCCTTGCTTCTGCCAGAAGATTTGATTACATTTTCAACACGAGAATGGGTGGAAAAGTCAAGGAGAGTTAGCAACAGTGCTCAGCCCTGTTCTTCTGCTATCTTCGTTCACTCTAGGATTGTGCACGCCGAGGTCCCATATACACAATGTTATAAGTTAGGCCTAACGCCAGTTAAGCGCATATGGGGTAACGCGTTCACAAACGAAATGTGAACTGGAAACAAATTGGAGAGTAATAACAACTTGATAAACGAACTGTATACCAATGCCTCAGTGTAACAATTTAAAATGTGGTGTGTTTTTAAATCTTTCGATAAGAAACACAATCTGAAACGAAAATAATAATAATAATAATAATAATAATAATAATAATAATTCTAAAATAGTTGGCAGTTCACGTGCTCCTGTGAACGTTAATACGCGACGTCACTGATTTTAACCTTTGGAAGTAATTTAAGGTTATAAAAAGTTGAAGTATATCAGAAGGACTTATATTAATTGTGCACAGTATACCCCACAGCACAAACGCACCGATTCCAGTGGATTGTAAAGACTAACCATTCTAACTGCAGCTGAATCTTCCATGTTAACAGAGTACAGAAATAAAAACCGAGAAAGCAGGTTGCAGGGCTTTTTACAGAAGTTTGGACAGTGAAAAGCACGAACTGTTTGATTAATAATAATTTGGAAGATATTTCACATATATTGTACTGAAAAAAGTTGTAATATCTCTCATTAAGTTTGATTAAGACTTGACATGATCTACAAATTGGATCTGAATATAATTTTGTTTGAAATAAACGTAGAGAACAAAGCATTGATGTCATTGACAACAGTCAAGAAAATTGTGGTTTATAAGAGCACTCCACATCTGCTTTCACTGAAGTAATTTCGTCAGTCTCACTTTAGAAGTTGTGAAGCTCTTATCCAAGGCAAGTCTTCCAGTTTATAGTAATAGTTTAGGAAGTTACTTGTTATAATGCTAAGCAAAAGCAAGATCAAGACCAAGACCGTTGCACACCCAGTCTTGGTCTTAGTCTTAGTTTTGCATCGGTATCCCTGGTCTTTGTCTTGCTTTTAAGAAGTTTATAAGTTTCACATGTAAATTTTACACCGGATATAGGGAATGACATTTTCCTAAAGTACGATGAACAATTTTCTATGGAACAAGAAGTAAAGAGTAAGAGAGAGAACCTAACTAGGAAGAAAAAAATTAGAATTGTTTCCTGGCATTGTAAAGGCGGACATCTTATTAAAAATTGTCCTGAAAGGAGAGCGAACCCACGCCCTTCTACAAATGAAAAGGTAACATTGAAAGGATTTGGGTTAAATAACCAAAATGAGGAGGAAAAGGGTAACCTTGGAAAAATAATGGCTATATTTATGCCAGTAAAGGTTAGTAAAAACTTTGGTAAACTTTATTTTTATATGGGCCAGTCTAGTAACTTTGGACTTCGACCCGTCACGATTTGCCTTTAGCTGTTAAGTGTTAAAATCCACACAAATGACATTGCCGGGACTCGAACCCGGGACCTTCGAGCCGATGGCCTACCGCCGCAGACCGCTCGGCCGGCTGTAAAGGTTAGTAATAAAGAGTATTTAGGGTTACTAGACACTGCCTTCAGTGTTTCCATATGTAATAAGAAATTCTACAATGAAGTAACAAATATCCAAATATTTTGGTTGAGGATGTAAAATGTAAAGAAGTGAACCTACTGATAATAGGTGTATTGATATGAACAAGATCATTTACGTACCCATATGTTTTGATACGAAAGAGATTAGAGTGAAATTATTGTTATTAGAAAATAGTCCTGATGATTTGGTTTTTGGTCTCGATATTATGTATTATTTAGATATTTTCTTTAAAATGAAAGAGAAAATAGTCACAATACGTAAATATAAAATGACCTTACCTGAAACGAAGTTGGTACAAAATAAAGGTAATGGTAACTTAGGATCAAATAGTAGTAATTCTAATTAACCCTCTCAAGATCCTCGTTTGGAGTTTACACATAAGGCCTTCGGGTCCATTTGGACCCATTATTCATTTCCGTTTTTTTTTTATGTATGAGCTTAAATGTTGGATTAATAAACCGATTTTATTTATTTACGTGTTATCGTTAAAACATCTTGACTTGTGCACTAAACCCTTGCACATTTCACTCCTACGTCCTTGTACAAATTGTAAGTGAGTAGTTTTATATACACTCATGCACACGTCGTTAAAAATATTGATTTATGTAATAAACTTTTGTTTATATTTCGTTTGTAGTCCTATGTACATATTCTAACATAGTAGCTTTACGTAATTACTTGTTGAAAATATTTACACTACAACAAAAGAAATAATGTTATACAAAATGCGTTTTAGAAAGTAAGAAGTATACATTTTAGCAACCTTTCTGGAAAAAATGTCTCTTAGAACGTATCTTTTTATAATTGTGTAAGTGCACATATTTTTTTTTTTAGTTTCAACGTATTTTAGGATAATTAAATATATTTTAATTTATAAACCCTTGTACAAAATTATTTTTCATATAATAAATGATAATTTGAGGCATGACATATTTTTATTTTTCGTTCTTTCATTTCGGACAATGTTGAATAGTCACATATTTGAACACGTACATCTATAGCACGAATTTATTACATTTTCATGAGATATTTGTGTAAAGTTTACCGTCCACTGTAAGTATAACTTGGTGCCTACGTTTTCATATAATAATTCAACACTTTTTGCACAGGTTGTGCAGGTATAATTCACATGATTCTTGCATGAAAATTTCTGACACTTTGTGCAACGTAATGTGCTCTTGTTGTCTGTATTTACACACAAATGACATCTTCCCCGTTTTCTTGATTAAGAGTACTAGACAACGAGCTCTGTTACTGTTGCAAACTGTTGGATTCCTTCAATTTTCTGCACTATGTTCTTTGAAGCTGATGTTCTTGGTAGTGCCGGCCGGTCTTCTTTCAATCTGTTGTTTGATCAAGATATCTCCCAGATTTTCTAAGAAAATTCTTCTTCTATCGAAACAATTCTCTCTCCTTGCTGGATTCACAGACTTGAATAGTACGTATGCCACAGGATGCCACAAAGATTCAGTACACTCGTTATTAGATTTATACACACCAGCTAATAGTAGCAAACCGACATATGCCATCAAATCTATTTCATCAAGCTTCTTCCACTCCACACCATATACGCGATGACCTTCTACGTCTGTACATTTCAAGATGATATGCTGAACAGAAGGAGGAAAAGACAACATAAAAGAAGACTGTTCATCATGAATACGAACTGTTGCATATCTAGTAATCCCAGGAGTCAAACGAACCACACTTCTCGAAGTGAACCTTCCTATATTACTCGGCGGTTCCGTTTTCCAAGCAATTGTTTTGTCCTTTGACAGCAAGGGAGTACTCACATCAGTGATTTCACATTCGCTTTCTGCTTCTGACGATGATGATGTCCTTGTGAACAGATATATTATCCGATATTTCTGATGCAACTTCGTCCTCATCTGAATGGAAAATTTCTTCAAGAACTTCCTCATGTAAATAGCCCCGCCATCTCACACACGTATTTCCCTCCAAACAATGCAAACTTTCCTAACAACCAGTGTTGCCAGTTTAGTGAACAGAAATTTTCCGTCGCTAGACACGAAATTTCCCGGACTGATTCAATATTTCCCTCCGAACACAAATGCGCGCACACACATATATATACAATAAATCTGATAGAGTATGTCCATAAACAGTTGAAATATTACGGTTCATAATGTAAATGGAAGGATTTGAAATATATCCGCGAAAATATGGGGAGATACAGGGGGAAAGTGAAAGTAAGAGCGCCAGAGTAAAAGAGAACCTCACTGATCGAATATAGTGTACATATGAGTGAAGAGTGCAAGAATTTTCCGATTTCTCACTATATTTGAAGGAAATTCCCTTCATTTCCGCCACTGCTATGAATTTCCCGTTTTGTGGGAAATTTCCCGCCAACGTCCAAAAGCGATAAAAGAATTTACCAAAGCAACGCGTGATCATTAACAGGTGCATCTTAGTGAGCATTGGTCCGAACACAGCAAAAGATCTACAATAGTAAATTGAAAGGGTCCCGAGGGACTTGTGTAAAAAAATGTATAGCTCTCTAATGTAACGGGGCGACTATATTATTTCTATATGCGAACATAGTAAAAATAATAAAAGTCATACAGTATGAGAAGTTAAGATGATATACTTTAGGAATTATGGAACACTGAAAACGAAAATGGGCGAAAATGGACCCGAGGACCTTAAGAGGGTTAAATGCATTTCGAAAATTTTCAAGAATGTAATGAGGTTGTTAATAATAACAATGTAAACTCAAGTAATGCTTCCCTTGAATCTAATGCAAAAAAAAAAAAAATTTAATGCCTACCGAATATAAATTATGTAGATCGAGTAAAGACACAAGTGTTACGGCTTGTACTAAAATTAAATATGTAAATAAAAAGAAGTTATTCCCAAAAGAGAATCTAAAGCAAAACCAAAGTTACAATAAGAATTTTGTAACTATGGATGCAATTGTAGAAAGAGAAGATAAAACTTTTGATTTACGTACTCTTTGGTTTTACAGTAGTAAATACAGGGGAAGCGAAGGTGAGGGACAAGTTCTTAAAGGCAGTATGTCCAATCCAAAGGTTCCATAAAAAGTGAACGGAGGGATCAGCTTAGGAAATTGTTCTCTAACCAAACATATTCGGGAAATGGTGATACGAGTCAATTTGGAGGGGAGATGACTGCTTAATGGAAGTACTAAGGATTTACCGAAAGAGATGGAGTCGCTGGATGTTTCTACAAGCAATTCTAAAATTAACATAAATGGTATTTGTTGTGACTCAAATGAAAATGATTGTGATACGAATACAAATGGAAATAAGTATAATTTATACAATTATCAGTTGGAGGGTAAACAACCACCGGTTGCTTTATTTTGTCATGAAGAAGGAAAATAGAAATTAGTTGTGGAGGCACAAAAATATGATGCAAAAGATTTAGCAGTTGAACGTCAAGAGCTTGTAAATAGAATTGATAGTCAATGTAAAGAAATTGATCATTCTCTCCCTAATTTTGTAGAAAAATTAGCAGATAATTATCAAGATGTGTTGAACAACAAAGTCGTTCTAATTCTAATCTGATTTTCCTTCTTCAACAGCTGGAAGTAGTTGGAAATTAATATTATTATTTGTTTTGATTCATGTGTTTTCCTTCAATAGCTCATGATAGATATTTAATGTCTTATGGTTTTCTGGGGAAAAAAAAAGCACCAACAATAGTGAAAATAAAAATAATATTCCACTTAAATAAAATTTCTCGACTTTAATTTATGACGACATCAATAATGCTCTATAGGTTAAGAGGAAAAGATATAAATATTTTCCAGGTCTAATTTGGAAGGAGCTGGGAGTTGGGTTCTTTACATACTCCCAGGTAATATATGGTATTGATACTATTATTATCTCAAGGAATATATGAAGTGCTTGATTACAGGGAAACAAGCCGAAATAATAATAATAATAATATTTCTATGTGTTGTTTTGCCAAATTTTCTTTCTAGCAGGAATATTTTGGTGATGTTTGGTAATCCTAAATCTTAAAAGAAAAATCACACTACACCATTACAAACAACAACTTTTGTTTTCAACCCCTAAAATAACGACCACCCTAATTATTGTAGCTCTATGCAACGGGTTCACGACTAAAGGATGTGCTGGATGCATAAGCACAGATGAAACCTTAGAGTTAAAACTAAGCACATGGTACATCCGGTAAATCTAGAGCGGAGGTTCGGCTACCATCAAACACAAAACTGAGAATCGTGCAGAGGCATATGCCTGACAAACATAATTAAGCTTAGACAAACGCACAATGAAGGTGAACTCGCAAGCAGGAGATCTTAAGTTGGCGAATGTGACTACTTCAACTTAGTTTCGTGTCAAATATCAAGGTAACGTACCTCATCTACAAACTAAAGCTGTCTGTAAAACTTTGGTGAACCTTATTTTGAATGGGCCGAACTTTTGACTTCGGTCAGTCTCGATCATACGATTGCAATGCCTGTTAGAATCCACAAACATCGATGCCCCAGGCGGGATTCGAACCTGTGACCTTGGAGACGCTGGTCTATGAAGTTGTCTGGTCCCAAGAAACAATTCAGGGTCTAGATGACAAGTACGCTATCGAAAGAAATGGACACGCACGTGATTTTTGCCGATTAAAAACGAAAATCAGTTTGATGTGACCATTCTCAAAGATGAAGCAATTATTGGATCTGCCAAGAAGCTAGATTACTATTGCTGGACTGACTATAGTCAGATCATCGGCATGGAAGTCCCACAACAGACAGTGAATCCAGGATTTAACACTTCGCTGCAAGAGCAATGTTATGTTCAAAACATTCACTAGAGATACGTGCTCTCCTGTAAATAACGCTCACTACCACGTACAAGAGAAAAATAGTAGATTAGAAAATGGATCATAACATCGGATACTCCAGTAATGAAGCCGATATATTCAATAGCTTTATGTGATATCAGACCCTCTCTAAACCAAAGGACAGGCAGGGCACGTGTTTATTACGAAGAAAAACATTCTGAAAAATTGACTAACCGAAGTAAGTGATCGACGGCCGATTGATATTGACGGAATCCACACTGTTTATTATATTGGTAGTAGTGAGTTTTCAAGTACCACATTACGTGACGGTTCACCATTCTCACAAACATCATGCAGACGCAGATAATGAGAAGAAGCGCACGATAACTTCTGGCGATTAGTTTATCTTTAGCTACAGAAGATGAGGGATTACGATAGCCAACAATCAGAAAAGCTATCGGTCCTCCAGTAACAAGAAGACCTTACTTTGGGAAGGAAGGTGTCGCAGCATCTTATAACGTATCTGATTAATTTCAGGGTTATGTACTTTTACCATGACTGAGGGCAGTGTCAAGTCCCGATTCGGAAAAAGGAACATAGTAGGTTCGATATTATTAAAGTGGAAACGCTGTGGGTTAGTATCTGCCTGACATTTGACGTTGACGAAAGTACAACTAGTGCTCAGAACTGTATATTGCTGCGAAAGCTGCTCCTAACAGCATGTTACTTTTCTTAGGCTCAATATGTCAAACCTCAGGATAACAAATGCTCTGTAAACGTTTGACCTATTCCACACGTCTCCAACTGGCGTCTGTGAGGGAATAGAAGACATATTCACGAAAAATTGTACGCCGGTAATGTTTTATTAAACGTAGAACATTAGCTTGCGACTGTTGAACTGCATTCAATTTCGTGTTCTGGATAACAGCTGAGGGTACACCACCACCTCACTGACGTAGATTGGGTGTTAGAGACTCTGGCTCAGGTTCAGTTGGAGGTGAGAGTCATCTTAAACTTGAACGGAACCTACTTCTGTAATTTTCGTGATTAGTTGTCTGCTTGTCGGTGATCTCAATTCGTAACGTATTGTGACGGAGATTCTTAATGAATTTTACGTCCCCGGCAAAGTGCGTTATTTATTTATTGAATAACAAAAGGGAAAAAAGCACTTTAAATAACCGATACCATCTCCTCTATTGCAGTACTATCTTTTATTACACGAAACAGTGTGGCAGCAGGCAAAGAAGGTGTTCATTTTCGCCAAACTTCACTCACACTGACTCAAGTTTTAATTTCGCCCTCACCCTCACGTTTGCACACGGTTATCCCTTATTCTCACGTTGCAACTTTGCCCCTGACGTCTTCCCTTTGCCTTCACCCTCACTCACAAGCGGAAACGGTGAGAACATGTAAGTAAGCATCTGTGATCGTTCCCCTTCCAAACTAGAACAATGACTCTCATAATACTTATATTTCGCGTTCGCGTTGAGTTCGCGTGTGTTTTTTGTATGACTTTAAGTGGACCTTTCAGGTGCCGCATCAAGTCGTCGCATATGCCAGGCATTTGTTGAGAATGCCGTGAACGAACGCACCGCCAGGCACTGGTTCCTGAAATTCCGTTCGGGAGATGTGAGCCTTGCTGTGGACGACCACATGTGTTGGATGACGAGGCCTTGAAAGCAGCCATCGAGAAGAACAGTGGTCTAACGTGTGATGGACTTGCAGAAAGGTTTCATGTTTCCGCTGAAACAGTCAGACTGCACCTGCATGGGATAGGGAAGTCATACAGGTTAAGCAAGTGGGTACCCCACACATTGTCGGCAGCCATCAAGGAACAACAAGTGACAGTCTGTTTGTCCTTGATCACTCGGCACCTGAACACACCCATATTTGATCGCGTGCTCACTGGTGACGAAAAGTGGGTCCTCTATGACACTCCGAAGCATACCAGACATTGGTTGTCGCCACGTGACTCTGATCCTCACACCTTAACTTATCGAGGTGGCCACCTCTGTACCCACGAATGGTTATGCTCTCTGTATGATGGACTTCTCGCCAAATGGTGCATTACGAGTTCCTTCCACCTGGTTAGACCATCACTACTGACCTATACTGACAGCAGTTGCAAAGGGTGCACCGTGCATTGCGGCAGAAGGAGCCGGCATTGGTGAATCGCAAGCGTCCTCCAAGACACTGCCAAGCCACATGTGGCAAAGAGTACCCGGGAGACCCTTCAGCAACTTCCCTGGAAGACACTATGCCATGCACCAACAGATTACCACCTGTTTCATTCCCTCGACAACCACCTTCGTGGGAGATCCTTCGCCAATGAGGGAGACCTGCGGAACGCACTCACGGACTTATTTACCTCGAAGACCGCCGACTTTTATCACCAGGGTATTGTGCAGCTGCAGGAACGTTGGCAAAAGGTGCTGGGTGCTGATGGAGTATACTTCGAAACCTAAAGGTACATGCCGCCCACTGTACTGCTCTTTGTGTATCACTGCTCTAAAACGGCAACAACTTTTTTGGTTACCTAGTATTTTTACGTCCTGAGAGTTTTGAAGTTTATAGTGTATGGTATACGCTTGATTTCCCATATTGTTCGATTAAACATCTATAGGGACCGAACATTTAATTATTTTGTTTGTGATATAACATTAAAGCCATGTTACACGGAAAATTAAAATTAGAATCTCATTTGTATGTGATTTTTTTATCATCCTGCCATTTCAACCCGTCTTACCATTCACCAACATACCTCTATTCGATGGTTGCAGGTCAGACCTTAACTCAAGATAACATTTCGGTTTTTCCACGTCCTTCTCTTCGGAGAGACCAACAGTTAAGGATAAAAGGAACCTTAAGTTTCGACGCAATAATTCTAACAGAAAATTCAAATTATTGCAACGGAAGGATGGCTTGGAATTAAAATATAAATTTAAAAAGTAAGAGATAAATACATACAGCAAAAGGATTGCCTTGAAGTATCATATACCAGACTGTTCCGAAATAAATGGCAGTTTTCGTAACTCACTCTACTACTGAGTTTTGGAATAGAGTAAACATACTTGCTTCATTCAAAATAGTCTCCATCTGGAGCGACACATCTTTACCAACGATAAAAGTCTAATACCATCCTTGAAGAAACTTGGCAATGAAATTCCGGTAGGCACTTTCTGCACTATCCCTCTTTACGAAAACCCTGTATTTCAGGAAGTGACTTTGCCAAAAAAGATGGCTGGTGCTAAGCCTGGGTAAAATATAGGGTGCGACAGTATTTCATACCTCAGGCCACTTCCGTTTCGTAATTTCTGCCACGTGAGGTTTAGCGTTTTCTGCTAAGAGCAGAGGACAATTCTTATTGACCACAACGAAAGCTACTTTTTACACAACTGCCGTTTCTTTTCGTCAATTTCTGTACAGTAGGTGACAGCGGAAAAGATTTCACCACGAGGGCAATGCCCAGTACTGTCCGTGACACTAGCAACAAAACCTATGTGGCGTCAACTTTGGCTTTAGAAAGAGTTTGGAGGTTTCACCAACGACCAACCACTACCCACTTCGCTTGCGATTATCGTACAGGATCCACTTCTCATCACACGTTACAATACGATCAAATAGGTACTCATTCTGGTGATGAACCAACAGATTATTGCAAATGTCTATCCGCTGCTGTTTGTGATGCTCCATCCGTTCATGGGGTACCAATTCTCTCACTTTCACTATTTAATGTAGATGGTCGGAAATGCTTGAACCGGAAAAGTTGAACAAGCAGATAAGTTTCCTGACGTTAGTGCCTCTCCACATGCCTTTTAAAGCGTCGTTCCTCGACTTGGAGAGACTGGTCTATCGCATGAAATTTTTCACGTACTGTCAGTTCTGAAGTTGAGTCTACGCTCCATGCCCTCATACATCATGGTACATTTTTGCCGCCGTATCTTCCAGTTTAAACTCATGCAACAAAATTACCCTAAATCACGCTCTTTTAACCTGCCGTAGAGAACACTGTAACACGTTCTATGACGTCTGTAACGACACCTCTATGACACTTTATATGACTGGCTGCA
>JAGDQP010065517.1:0-11409 GCA_022664845.1 Lepisma saccharinum | reverse complement strand
TTTTCTGACGTGAAGAACTTGGCTCATGCACTGCCGTGCATGTTGATATGAAGACTACTTGACAGAGAATGTATAGTATAGGATATGTTAATGTCCTTTCTCTAAATATATACCTATCTTTTGAAATATTGCGTTTTCTTCTCTTGGAGTTGAACTTATGAATCGTTCCAGGTACTGAAAAGCTCCGGAGTGATTGATAATTCTTTTGACAGCTCTACATATATCCTACGAAAGCCATTTGTAGCCCACACTAAAATAGACTTGGGGCACGGATGGTTATCTGTATAAGTTACCTGAATCGTACTCAAAGTTACGGCAAAGAACCCAAAACCGCACGCCCTGAGAGATTCAACTAATAAGTTATATGAGAGAGCCGCGCAGCAATAACAGAAGTCCATATCAAGAAAGCAAACTTCAAAGATATTGACAATTGCTATAAACTAATACTACTACTATTATTAATACTACTTATTCATCCTACCAACCATTCCATTTCTTTTTCAAACTATAGCAACCAATAAATAAATAACTGACCTTAAAACATCAATTATTAAGACTATTAAACTGTAAAACTATATTATATTATAAATATTATAATAAAACATCAATTATTAAAACGAACGAGCAATGGAGGGGCATAATTAGCCATTTCCGCGCTAGACTGCAAAACACGAATACGAATACCGTTGTATATTACCTACCTTATTTTAAGTGGGTTACAAAAACAAATCTTACGTAATGAAACGCATGGTAAAGCGGCAATGTAGTAACATATGGTCGATAATTTGACTGAAAGACCTATTTGTTCTCCCATTGTAATCTCTCTTAGATAGTGGTGACGTAAGAGGTGCTGGCGGTGCCCTGCCGATTTTTAATAACTGGAGCACATCGATTGTAGTCGGTGACGCAATAGCTATACCGCTTCAGGACTCTTACTTGTGCGCTTTACTGTAATGGTTGATAAGTATGACTGCATGATCTGCATAACCATTCTCATATATAGGTTACGGCGAGTGAGCAAGAAGATATCTATCTTGGCAACTGAGCCTCCGTGTGTCCCCCCCCCCCCCTCCGTTTAAACGTGTGACTCAGAATACGGAAAATAAGATATTCTGGCCAATTATAGCAGTGTGCTCTTAAGATTGTGTTCGCGAACGGGCATCAGTCAAGTTCACTTGCCCCGGGGCCCCAGATTGCCTTACGCCGCCACTGCTCTTAAGTCAAACATTACGTGACACAATTTTTATATATGATAGAGCGTACGCCAACTAAGGTGCTAAACAAGGATATGCCCATATGTCACGCAAGTTTATACCAAGTTAGGACTAGCATTGATTTTCCCTTGCTGTGATAGATTTCACGCACTAAATTTGTTGCTGAGTTGTCAGGTAAACAATTCAGGTTAGATTTTTTTCATTATAAGCAATACAAAGACCAAATGGCATCGACATGAGCAATAAGATATAAACATCATTATGATTTTCCTGAGGAGGCTTGCTTGTGAAAAATCAAAGAAGCAGACTTCATATCTCTAACCAGAGTCTTAAAAAACACCCCGGAAATCCCCGTGGTGCGGGAGGCGCACGAGATTTTGAGGCGCAAATGTCGTAACTCAGTAATTAATAATAATAAAAGGGCGCACCAACGAACACAAAATCAGGTGTTAGTGTTGAATTGAAGCCTACATACATGCCTCTACTTCGTAACATAAACAACTAGTATAATAAAAAGCAGCCATGAGTGCCGCGATAGCGTAGGCGTTACAAATGAAGAACAACAAACGAGTCTGAAGATTGTAGGTTCGAACCCCACTGCAGACAGTCAAAATATTTACCAACTAAGGTAAGGAGATCGAATATGGCCCACCGTAACTTCGTTAATTTTTTTTCAGAAAGAAAAACTATTTCGTCGTAGGAATCAACTGAACTATCAAGTTGGGAGACTATTGGGCCAAATGAAAAAAAAAATCTTCCTAGAAAGGACATGTAAAAATGTAATAAATCGAAAACTTAAATGTTTCAGGTGGGCCATATGTGCACATGGTATTCCCAATATGGCCCACATGTATTCCCAATATGGCCCGCTATAAAACAAATTATATGACAAAAGTGATGTGTATTTTTTCTGTATTACTCAGATATGCTATATACGGGGAGATATACATTACAAGCATACATAATTTATATGACATTGCAAAACCAAGAATATTGTATTAATACAAAATACCAAAATTGGTGAAAAACAAGGGAATAAGCAAGAAGAAAAAGTATAAATAAGAAGTGTAACACAAAGGAAGAAGTTTAGAAAGTCACGTCTCGTCTGAGGGACAACGAAATGGTCCGCGATTTTTAGCGGTGATTCCAACACACTCTTCATGAACGTATTTGCGACACGACATAGAAAGACGCATGTCTGCAACCTTGTCTTCCTGACAAAGGGAACAAAACCAAGATTCACAAGACTTGGGACAACTCGGTATCGGTTCTTCAGGGAAAAGCAAGATGTTGAAATTCCTGATGTTTTAAACGTGATGACACTTGATTTGTTTTGATTTTAATATTCTTATTCTTTGTATTGAAATTGATAGCTTCCTTATTACCTGGCTTTATCTTCGGTTTAGTTACTAAACATTATGATGTTGAGTGTTCAGTACAAACATTTCAAATACCCAATTCTTTCATTTTAAAGAGTTATGACTGCATTTTGTCCAATATGGCCCATCTTGCCTGCGTGGGCCATATTGGGCACTATTGGCCTCAACTTTTTCCTGGCGTCTGCAGAATGCTAGTTACAGAATGCTAGTCACACATTTTATGGTCACGTATGCTAACATAGCTACATTATCTATGCATTGTACTGATTAGGTTTTCAACAATAAATACTGAAACGAAACATTACTTACCTTGCTAAAATAACGGCAAAATATTTTATTGCTCAATATGCCACTTCAACTGGAGCTGCTACCGCTGATGTCACTCGCAAATAAATGAGCCGCACAAAAATGCTTTCACTTGTCATAAGGATATAGTTTACAGTGATATCTAGTAGCACGGACAGAAAGCTGCAGAGATCTGAGGGTTGGGCCCTCCCTCCCATCAGATGGGCCATATTGGGGATCCGGGCCATAATCGGTATACTTACCTTAGTTAATACAGCGTAACTCTTTTATAGGGACAACGGTTATAATAACGATACCTCGCCTACAGCGTCAGGTATCCTGTGGTGCCCATTTAATTTGAATTTAATTTTAAAGAATTTTATCCAACTTTGGCTCAGACCGGATGGTTGATGATCGGATGAATTAATGGAATGAAGAAATGGAGAGAAAACGAGAGAATGGCCGCCATTCTCGCGACATTGCCATTTTA
This sequence comes from Lepisma saccharinum, assembly GCA_022664845.1. Taxonomy (NCBI): domain Eukaryota; kingdom Metazoa; phylum Arthropoda; class Insecta; order Zygentoma; family Lepismatidae; genus Lepisma; species Lepisma saccharinum. The sequence goes on along the minus strand of JAGDQP010065517.1, from coordinate 8,041 downwards.
CACATCCCCATTCGTAGTCAGGTAAATGCGACATTTATGAATTTGGGGTCCCGAACCAAAGTTGTAGACAAGGCCGTATTTATGCGTCTCGGGGTCCTACGCCCATGACTTCCAGCTTCCCACCCCTCCATTTTCCCTTCCACCTTCCTAATTTCACGTTATGACAAATTACTCTCCTCCTCCTCTCGCAGTTTAATAGTAATAATAAAAATAATAACAAGGTAATAATTATTTAACTGATAATGTGGTTATTTACTAAATACAGTTCAACATTTTTAATAAAAATAAAATAAAATACCTAGTCCTACAATGAGCAAATTAAATTAATTTGCTGAAGCCTACTTGTGGAAGACGTGTTAATTACACTGAACACAAAGTTAATACAAACTCATTTTTATTCACACAGAACCCTTGAAAATGAATTAAACGAAAAACAGGAGAATTAATGATACATAAATGCAATTAGTAATTATTGTCCATAAAACAAAATTTCGTTTGCCTTCAAGATAAATTTCTCTGCGTTAATTCGTGGGCAGCTATTTGAATGTTAAACATCATCTCCAAGAATATTTAACTCAGGATGATATAAGGTCAAGTTAGGGAAAAAAATAAGGCTTGTTTTTACTATCATAAAAGACAGGATATTTTTTAAATTTTAAGGGTCATCTACGATTTCTGGGTCATTTTCGAATGCCTCCATATCTAAATTTTATCACGTCAGCAACAACTACCATATACCAGAAGCCCATGCTTGTTTCATTAAATGCAGTTTTCTGACCATTTCCATATGGAACTACCGTCGTACTAAAAAACCTTCCGTCAAGATTTTTCCTATGTTGGCCCACCAAGATTTTGGCATTACACGTTTTTGTAGTAACTTTGACGGGACACATTTGTAGCAAATTTGATGTGTCAAATTTGATGAGACAGTTTTGTTGCAAATCTATTACTTGTCAACTAGCAACTTTGCTGCAAGTTTGCAGATTTGCCGTGTCAAACTTTCTGTATGTTTACTGTACTTACTATCTGTGAACCGGTTCTAAGAATCGAATCCTTGGTCCTAAGATCAGGATCCAAGTTCCCGGTTCCAGGATCCGGATATGGGTACCCGGTTCCAAGATCCGGATATGGGTACTCGGTTCCAAGATCCGGATTCGGGTACCCGGTTCCAGGGTTTGTATATCTGGTCCCAACAGTATCCGGAACCGGATCCGAATCCAAGTGCCCTTCCCTAAGATATGTTTTTCTATTAATTAATTTATTTTATCCTTGTTACAAAATCGCCACGTTAACAATAATACATTATTTATAATCGGCGTGCTTTTTATGTACACAGGGACCAATGGGCATTGACCTGATACAACCATTTTTGTGACTCTCATAGACTGACTAACAATAAGCCAACATGGACTTACGCATTTTAAAATCATGGGAATTATGAGCCAAAAAGAAAAGTGAACTTAAACTTTTCCTTTACAAAAAATCTAGAGCTAAGCTTTAGTCACTGGACTTACTACCTTCTTGCTAGTGTGGCTCACGAGTCGCGATTGAGGCTATCTTGTCTCGAAAATGTCTTGCCGACAAGATTTCTCGTCTCGAAAAGATCTTTATTGTATGTTGCGAGAGTTGTCTCGTTTCGTTTTTCATAGATATATTTTACGTTATAAACTTTTTTTTTTTTTTTTTCAAAATGAGAATTGATCAACCATTCTTTCAGGCCGTCCGAAAGCTGTACAAAACTGCGTTGATCGCATTTTGGCCAAAATTGGACTTACGCGCTTCTAGCCCTGATGTAGAAATCCTTTAGTCGAATACATATTTCTTTCAAAAAAAAAAAATTGTCACTGCCTTTTTCAAATGATAGCCATGCTTCAAGACATCTCCCAGCTAATCAGAAAGCGAGCTTCATCATCAGATTCTACAAAATCACCTGGAAAAAAGAATGTCGCGTGCAAAGGTGGACCACGAGGATTAACAATTTGGCACAATCAAATAGTTGATCGGTGCTAACGAAGGTATGAATATCAGGCTTTATAATTTGGTTAAAGGCCAACCAGAAATAGTGCGTATGGGCGCAAGTAGAAGGTCACTGGAATTTAAAGAATGCGAGTGCTTGGAAGTAAGACCGGCTTTTCATGCACACGCCAACCGCGTGCTTTGCTTGCGATTTGGCTGAGTAGCCAATTGAAACACGGGTTTAAGGATTTCTATTGGCTATTCGTATAATAGGATACCCTACTCTGCATATAACAGAAAATACTGTAAATAATATTTACTTTTTGCAAGAATTAAAACATAAATAAAAAACGGGTTGCATACGATATCAAGCGTAAAAAACTTAGTAAAAACAGAAATTTTGTTCCATATTGGTTTAGACTGGAAGTGGACAAAAGAGATTAATGGCCATATTTATGAATCACCCCCAAGAGTGGGTGGGTCCAAGGGGCATTGAAATTATATACTCCTGGGAGCCACCCACCTCTTGGAGGTGATTCATAAATATGGCCCTAAGTACCTTTCCGCTGTCTGGCTTCATATATTCATGAAATTTTCAATGGCAACAGTCAGTCCAGTATCGCTTTTAAATAGAGGCCATAGATACAAACTATGAACTTAATTATAGTATTTGACAACCTGTGAACAATGTTAGCAGTAATATTGCAAATCGATTAAGAGGGCACATAAAAATAATTCCAGATCTTTTAGGTATTTCTTCTCTTGTGTGTGTTTAAACCTATCGTAGTGTATTGTGCCATCAAATACAGTAATTTATGCAGTAAGTAATTACTCAAATACATTCTCTTTGTTTTCTTTTCTATTTTTAAAATTTGGAGTAGGAAAGAAGCGACCGATGATTTCGCCGTTCTGAGGCGGTCATCACCAACATGTGCTGGTACAGAAATGTGGCCTTATTTGGACTCACCCTTAGCAAACTTCGGAGAAAAACAACAGTTAAGCCAGTAGCTAATTTAAATCGGTGTTAGCAGTGATAGAAGTTTAGCCGAAGTAGCAGGGAAAAACTAACTGCTACGCTATTTTTTCCCATTTCTATTTCACACCTGTTTTTCTAGGATAGTCCAATGGTTTTTTGCTTTCTTTGTGCAGTGTATTGATGCGCGATCCCTTCCAGATATCAAATCCGGCATAAAGTAGATTTTTAAATGTTTTGTTTTTATTGCCTTCTTCCAACTGCCGATTCAAGTGTCCTCTCCGCTCCCTGGCTTCATATATTCATGAAATTTTCAATGGCAGCAGTCAGTCCAATATCGCTTTTAGATAGAGGTCATTGATTATGACAGACCTAGTGATGGCGCCAACCTGATTTCGGAACTTCATGAATATGTGAAGCTAGGGAGCGGAGAGGAAACTTAATCTTGTTTGTCCACTTCCAGTCATATCCAATGTGGACCAAATTTTCAGTTGTCATTCAGTTTTATACGCTTGATATCGCTGTGTGACCCGTTTTTTGATTCAAGTCTTAATTCTTGAGTTATTCATGTAAGAGTATAATGCACTCTGCATACAATAGAAAGTATTGTAAATAATATTTACATTCTTGCAAGAATTAAGACAAAAATAGAAAAACGGGCCACACAGCGATATCAAGCGTAAAAAAGTGAGTTAGAATCGAAAATTTGGTCCATATTGGTTTAGACTGGAAGTGGACAAACAAGATTAAGTTTCCTCTCCGCTCCCTAACTTCACATATTCATGAAATTTTCAATGGCTGTAGTCAGTCCAGTATCGTATTAATGGAGGTCGATGGTTTTGCCAAACATGTATAATGACACTTTTGATAAACCTATGTTTAACAACATTAGGCGATTTTGACGTTTACCAACACAGAATTTCGAGATTTATCCCACAAAGCCAGTAAAAATAATATTAGTTCTCCGTATCTGGCAACGCTGTGAACAATGATAACAGAAACATTGCAAAATAATTGTGACAGCAGATATATCATTTCGGGTCTTTTAGATGCTTCTATATGTTTAAACATACTGTAGTGCATTGTGCCAACAAATATACTAGTTTCTGTAGTAAGTATTGATGCGTATGTATTCCCTTTGTCTCGTTTTCTGTTTACAAAGTTCGGAGTAGCAAAGAAACGACCGATGATTTTGCCGTTCTAATGGTAAGTCTACATTAGGCCTTGTTGATCAACATGTTTGTGCGCGCGAGGATTATATAAAGACCGTGACAATTTATACACGTCACGCAAAAAATTGTACAAAGTCAGTGCACATTTTTGTGCAGTAAACCAAAATAAACAATTTCATTCTTCTTAGGAAGTTTGAAGACAAGGAGAATACATACGCATCGTTACTTGTTAAGCAAAAATCTACATGTGTATAAGTGGAGTGAAAATTGAAGATTGTCACGGACTTTAGATAATCTTCGCGCACACAAACATGTTGATCAACAAGACCTAATGTAGACTTACCATTAGACAGTCCTCACCAACATGTACACGCATACAAATTTGGTCTAATCTTGACCCACCACAAAGGTAAAACTGACTGTTTCCTTTTTTCTAAACAAACAGAACTGCTAGAAGAACGGAACAAAAGGGCAGAGAATTGTCTGCGGAGAGGACAATCATGACGTGTGAACACTACGTAAATAGTGGCGTCTGTTAAATGTTATCGGAACTGCTAGAAATAGCTCTCGGAAAGCAATGCTCACTACTTGGCTTTGTGGCGTAATGGGTAAAGCGTTGAACTACAACTTCAGTAATCCTGAGTTCGATACTCGTTCATCTTGAAAGTTTTTTTTTTAAGAAAAGAGTATTCCCGTTATATTTTGAATTGCTATTGTTTAATTTATTTTATACCTTTAATTTCATTTAATGATTTTTGTAATCTATTCTTTTCTGTTTACTTTGATTCTGTACTCTATTTCAGATTTAATAAAAAAAATAGTAAAAAAATGGGTAAGGTATTGGACTTGTGGTTCAGTGGTCCCGGGTTCGGTACTCGTTCAGCTAAACTTTTCATTTTTAAAGAGCAATACCTTTTTCCTTTCTGCTTGCGAAAAAGGCTCTGCTTTTGCGATTAGACTTTTTAATTCGTTTTAGGTGAATAAAACAATACACACTTTAAACGTTTTATAAAATTCACAGACACAGGTTGGAGAAAATCAGGTTAGATAATTTTTCTTCTTAATACGCAATGATAACATTGTTGCAAACTGTCGCAACATATTAAACTGTCAAGATATTATTGTCATTCACGCCAGGATTCTTTACGCTGGCGAGAATACTATCACGTCATGATTGTTCCTCTCAGCAAACACTCGTAAGGACAGAGAGACAAGTGCCCCGAGGTTAGAGTCCAGAGATTCTGCCAGAACACACTAAAATGGGAGTTCTCAAGCATGATTTTTTTACGGTAAAAGTAAATAGAAAACCTAAAATTCTACTTACAGCTTCTCAATTTTGTGTTCATACTCCCCAAACTTAAAATTCTGGCAGAATCCCTGTACTGGGCCAGACATATTTAATTATTTATTTTACATGATTGAAAACATCCAAGAACAAAATTGCGGCAAATTGATAGAGATAACACCTACTGCATCTACGAAATGCTGCGCCTGAAGCGGGCACATGCGTTTGTCTTGTACCTCTGCTACCCGCCAAATCTAACACCTTAATATCGAAAAGGCGCACCCCAAATGCTCCCAACCGGTTGTGCATATGGGCAAATACCCTTTTGCATTCCCCTAGATCCGGGCTCCGGTTTTCCCCATTTCTTTCTTACGTTTAATCAGGCAGGTATCTATAAGTTCGGTTTGGAAGAGTACCACGGGATTTCGATGGAGATCCACGTTGTCTGGGCATGGTGTATATACGGAGTGTACGTGAGGTACACCGACAAACATCTGAAAGTGATTCCTCACATCAAAATAAGACGAAAGTTCCTCTAACAAATTTCTGAAACGTGCATTGTTTCAAACCTACAGGTTACTGAAAGCGTGGGAAAATTAACTTTAGAGTTTTCTATTTTATCACCACGAACAGTAAGCTGATGCGGCGGCATAGTATCGTCAAAAACTTTAAACTTTCTCCATTTGAAAATGCATTTTTCAAAATTCCGCAATGAGCATGTAAGGGATTCCCCAAAGTAAGTAGAGCATTTCGGAAAATTTCTGAAGATGAGGTAGGTCGAAATGAGCATGAATTAAACGACTTCCCGTATAGGTAAAATGATATACGTCATTCACAGCATTTAATTGGGCAATGATATTCAATCTCTTTGATAACAAATAAATAAAATGTTTGAAATCAAGCAATTCTTACTCCTACTTTTTATGCAACCACGCATTTAAAATAAAATCGTTCGGTATATGGAATCTACTTAATATATCGACTTGGCGCAAACGATTTATTGTTTCCTGGTGCAATACCGTCCCATTTATGCTTATTTCAAGCCATCTTTACTTCAGAGAATTTCTGGGAATCTCCTAATTCCTTTGGGAAATCCCTTACGCGCCCATTGCGAAATTTTGAAATATGCATTTTCTGATAGTGTAGATTTAAGGTCTTTGACGGTACCATGCCGCATCAGCTCCACTGTTCGTACTGATAGAAATATGAAGCTATAAAGTTCATTTTTTCAAGTTTTCGGCAGCCTGTAGCTCCGGAAATATGCACATTTTCTAAATTTGTAAGAGGAATTATGTTTTGTTTTGATGTGAGGAATCAGCTCCAGAAGTTTGTCTGTGTACAGGGTAAGTCAAAATGATGTACCCGATATCATAAATTTATTTTGTAAAATATAATGAACATATCTGAATGTAATACATGTGGTAAGAAGGGTAACTCTCAAAGTTTTTTTCAGTCACATCACAAGTGCTCTATGTGAGCACCTCGCGTAACACGACACACATCAAGCCGATAGTCTATCTCCTGTCAAACCTTGTGTAGTGTGTCACGGTCAATCTCTGCAATGGCTGCTGTGATGCGGGCGCGAAGGTCACCCAATGTTGTTGGAAGTGGTGGTACGTAAACACGATCCTTTATGAAACCCCACAAAAAGAAATCACACGGGGTCAGATCGGGGGAACGAGGTGGCCGACGAATGAGAACTCGATCCTCCTGAGATGCACGGCCTATCCAGCGCTGTGGCAATGCCTCATTCAGATGATCCCGAACGCTGCCATGGTAATGCGGAGGGGCACCATCCAATTGAAGAATGAAATCTGCACTATCCTCTTCGAGCTGTGGAAGGAGCCACTGTTGCAGCATATCAAGAAAAACATGTCCTGTCACAGTAGGTTCAAGGAAGAAAAAGGGCCCATAAATCTTTTCAGGGGAAATGGCACAAAACACATTCACCTTGGGTGAATCGCGTTGGTGTTCCACAACTGCGTGGGGATTATCAGTTCCCCAGATCCTTACGTTGTGTCTATTCACATTCCCAGAAAGGTGAAACACCGCTTCATCACTGTAACGTAACCTTTCGGCGAACCCATCCTCTTCCATTAACGTGAGAAAATCAGCACAGAAAGACGCTCGAGTAGCATAATCAGTGTCTCTTAAGGCTTGTAGCAGTTGCAAGCGATAGGATTTCATTTGTAAACGTTTCCGCAGAATTCGCCATACAGTTTTCTGTGGCATTTCAAGTTCCCTCGCTGCCCGGTAGGTAGACTTCTGTGGACTCCGCACAAAACTGGCGCGAACACGTTCCACTGTCTCTTCCTCAGTTGAAGGACGGCCAGTCGATTTTCGCTTACAGATGCAGCCCGTATCTCTGAACTTTTCATACCACGTACGAATGGTTTTTCCAGTAGGTGGGTCTCTGCCATACTTGGTACGGAAATGCCGTTGGACACTCATCACAGAGTTGTTCACATGGTAATCCAGCACACAGAACGATTTCTGCTCTCCAGTCAGCGCCATTTTCGTTAACTGCTTCCAGCGCCGCGTAGCGGTAGACAATGCAACCACGCGGTACATAAACTAAACTCAACTAAACTTTGAACTTTTGCCTTTCCTTGCGCGTAGCTCACATTAAGATATGTTCATTATATTTCACAAAAT
>JAGDQP010065515.1:0-11409 GCA_022664845.1 Lepisma saccharinum | reverse complement strand
ATGTTCACAATATAAATGCTCGTAACTTTCCCACAATCCAATCATGCTGTAACCTTCCGCCGAGTAGTTCTCTCCGCTTTCCAAATAGTTCCATGTTTATAACCGATTATACAATAAAATAAACCCAACTTTCGCTCTTTTTTATATAATATTAACCACACAAACGAGCAAATTATCCATGTCTTCCCTGTAAATTTCACTAGAAACGGCCGAGCAACTTTGGAAGTTAACCCGTATGTTTAGCTAAAGTATATATGCTATTTTACGGCAGTGTAATTTTAACGTTGCTGTCTCTCATAAATTTCTTTCTTTTCGTGGTAGGCACAAAGTATCACCCCCCCCCCGTAGGAAACGTGACTAAAATGTTGAAGTGTCGAACGCTTCCAGGTGTCAGTATAAAAGTAGGCCTAGTTACTTGTATTGTGCGATTTGAAACGGTGGGATAGAATTGGGATTTGCCCTCTCTGCGAAAGTCTTCTCTGGGTGTTTTCCGAAATATTCCCCAAGCCTGGGATATGCACGTATATCAAATACGGTTTTCTATTTTCTGAGGAAAGAAGTCTCCCTCACTGGATATTGAACAAATCGGACACTGGTTATTTCTTACCTTTCCGGAAACTAGCTGTTAGTCTTACGCCTATAGACATTCTGAAAATAGCATTCAACTCAATTGTCAGCTATTTTGAAATATATATGTTTTTCAATTGCTTCCATACCGTTATACTAATCCGCATTTATTTACAACAAATTTTGCACACTTGTGCATTAGCTACTGGGAAATGTCATAGAAGTATATCCGGGTTCGCTGTTGTCACTGCTACCAACCCTTTTTTTTAAATATTTTCAATTGCTCCCATACCGTTTGTATGGGCATCAGCACCAGCATTTATGTGCTGGGACATGTAATAGTTACTTCAGGCGACGAAGCTTTAACTGTTGAAAATCAGTTTAAACAAAATGTTCTACACCACCACGTTTTTTTTTAACGTGGACTATCAAGGATGTATTTTGTTGCCCCAGTCAACAGTTAAATATATTTATTAATTTTTTGGTTATACCGTACAATTTTTGCTTGTATTTTGTTCGGAGTCGCTAAGCGAAAATGTTGTCTGGGATAAAAGGACACCTGTCATTGAATACAGCATTAATATGTGTTTATTTTGGAAGATGTATTTAAGTTTTGAAAGGGGTTACAAAATACCCCTCCCCCCGTTGGAGATCTCGGGATGGCCAAAAGGTTAGAGCGCTCGCTTTCTGTGCGCGTGATCACGACTTCTAATCCCGCCGGGATCCATTAAACGCAGTTGGTCGGATAACACTTTACCAAACACTGTAGGTCCCGTCCTTAGAAGCTCGTTTCTGACGTTTAATAACAATTCATTCACCCCTGTTGGTAATAAATGTTATTAAAATACCTTGGTATTGCTACGGTTAATATGATTCGTCAAATTGTTCCCCTTTTGATGCATATTTAACAATATACAAAATAATCCTCGGCCTTTCTTTATAATAAGCAAGCGTTCAGTAACGCAAGTGGTGTTAATTCGCCAGTAATTAAGTTTCTTTCGTATCACATTCGTGAACGTGTGGTTTTGTTTCTTACTATTTTTAATTTGTTTAGAATACACAAAAATGCACTTTTTTTAAAGGTTTACAGAAAAAGTTTCGTGTGATCAGATAAACTGAATTTTCGAAATTTATTTTTAGACTATTTTTTTACGTTGCAGTGGAAGATTAGTGAAACTGTCCATAGAATAGTATTCTATTCCTGTTTAGGATGGTATTTTTGCATTAGATTTGTGATATAATCTTAGATTAGTTAAATTCGCTTCAGGGTAGGTTAAATTACACGAGTATAAATAATATTCGCTTACTTTGACAGTGCTTACCCTAAGCTGGATTTGTTCCCCTTCTGCTATAAGCAAGCAATTCATCTTTTGCGTAATGCACAATGAACTGCATGGAGAGTAGACCTACGGCGCTGTAGAAAAAATAATTAGGAAATACGGCTTTATTGTGAAAATTACAGCGAATGTTCAGGGGTGGGGATAGAAGAAAGGATGCGGGAAGGAGTCATTCAGGGCATGACTTGAATGTACCATCCCGGCAGGGTTTTGCTAGGTTTTATAAATTCAGGGGGTTTAAAGCAAAGAGGGATGTAGGCAGAGTTTCCTATCTATACACACAATATATACACACTATACAGTGTATGATACACCCTATATATATATATATATATATATATATATATATATATGTGTGTGTGTGTGGGGGGGGGCTCTGGCAAAATTTGCATCCCGACATTCTTATCTTTTGACTGTGAAAAAAAAATCCGCTGGTGTCAATAGAGCAGAACTAGGAACTAGCAGATTTCCCACATTCATAAAAATGTGCCACATATTTAAGAACAGGCTCGCAACAGAGACGGATAGGTACTGTCCTTTATACTTCACATTTACTTCTGCCCATGTAAGCATCTACTTCTATATGCGTTTTTGCAAATATGATATAAAATATTACCTTATTGTGCCCCAATAAATTGTTCACCACCCAATACAAATTGTCGTTGGCCGCGCCCCTGAAAGAGACTAGTCCCTAGAAGGTGCATTGGCCGGATATTTTCAATGAATCTTAGTGTACGTTACGTTCTATCCAGTAGTCGAGTTGATAAACACTAACTAGGAATGGCATGGTGTGGACATTTAAAGTCAGTTTTAATGTTAGCTGCCACATCTCATGTTTGTCCTACCATAGAGTCTAAACAAGACATACCATAACATAAATTTTTAAAAAATAACGTTGTGTTCGAATTGTATGACTGTTATTTCGAGTCTAGATTTTAAACAGCAAATAAGCCTTAACTGATGTTGTACACTATTAAATTTATTATTGACATGAAACTTATATTTACAAGAACATAACATTTTACTCGTCAATAAAGCTGCTCGTCGTCACTTCTGCTTTAAAGCAGAATGTGATTAAATCGTGAAACTGCAATAATACAAGTAAATAGTAAAATGTTAATCTACCGACGAAGAAGAGTTCAGCGAATCAAAATATTTCGTTTCACCCAACGAGAGAGATACTTAACTTCCTTTCTTTAAATTGGTAGGATGCCCCATACCTCATCTCTCAATTCTACCACTGCATTCAATGCAAAGTTTTATTTTTTTTATTGCGTATATCGTCCGTCCTCTCATGCGAGAATATACACCACTCCCATTTGTGCATTTGCCAGAAGGTCAGATTTAACGGTATTGCTAAGACACGTAGAATAGTATACTTTAGGTAGGGTATGTTGTTAACACAAGCTAGGCATATGCTATGGGGATTGTATTGGCAAATAGGGGTAGAACTACGAAAAAAAATGCAGACGTTTAAAGTGACCAGGAAATACATTATTTTATTTTCCTTTTTCTAACATTCTGTGTAGGGTCAAATACTGACAGCTCCCCCTTCCCGCGTTTCCCCGTTTGATGTTAATTGAGTAACTTCTGTGTGTAACGTTTAAACTCTACCTAGGCATATAAGTCAGGAGACTTGCTTCAACAACATACGTTTGAGCCTATTCTTTCTCCTTCCATCTATTTATTTATTATCACTCAGCAGTCAACAATGCACGCTATTATGCGAAGTGCAGTAAATAAAATACCGTACGTATTACAATGGCACTTCATGACAAAAAATAATAAGTTTTGTCGCATATAATTATATCAGGGCAGTATTTGTTGGGGTAAGCCGGCGATTTTCCCCAGTGCCTAATGATTCCGAATGTCCCAACCACGGGCAAAATCAAGTATTTCTTTCCAAACTGGCAGTAGGTGAAAATTTACTAGTTTTAGGAATCCCAATTCTTAATTTATAAGAAACCGAACACTGGATCAGAATATCCGTTAATAGTACCATCCCATCATTCGACTGGGGGTACTGAGAAAGCTAGAGGTAAACTTCAATCACGATGCGTTACGTGAGCGGAATTTGAGAATGCACTGCATCCCTAATTATTATCGAAGCCTTTATAGATCACGAGGTTAGGGTACCAATTCATTTCTGCTTAAGTCAAGATATAATAATGTATATACAGTACTACAACCATTGAGACCTTTGTTTTCGATTCGTGTAAAAAAAATGTAATGTGCAATTCATTGCAACTTGGCCAACATCATATCGGGGCAAACAGCTAAATTGTAATTGCAAGCAACAACTTAGTGCAAACTGTTATGGTGGATCGTCGTCTTATCATTTTCTCAGGAATATCAGGCAAATGTCTGAAATCTACTCTGAATTCAGGCCATCCCCATGCTCCAGTGGTTGTGATCGCCGATTTTGGATCACCCATGTGGGGACAAGTAGGTTTGAATCCTCCCGCCGAAGATACCGATTGTGGTTTTCCAGGTTTCCCTCAGTTTCAACAAGTGGATGCTGATATACACAGGTGAGCGCGGGACCTAGGGAAATAATGACCCCGCGGGGCCAATGTACAAGTAAAGATCGTTGAGCGACAAAATGTTACATCTAAAGCCGATAAAGCAGTAAGCAACTTCCCCCCTAAATGCTTCCTCTCACTTCTTCCTTTCAGTCCTAACCCTAAATTTATTACTAAATATTATTTTTTAATGAGCAACGGTTTCTTATCCAAAAAAAATATCCGACATAATTTATTTAAAGAAAGTACAATATATTTTAAATACTGCATTGCTAATTACAAGTGCTTTTTTATTCATTTCCATTACACATTACATTTCTCATGGAAACTATACAAAATAGTTTATTTGTAAACTTTTTTTACAAATCAACTTTTATATCATTGAGTAAGAAAAATATAAACGCGGGGCCTGGGGCGGTTGCCCCAGTTGCCACCGCCAAACGCCGCCTCTGCTGATATGGTACATAGACAAGTCCTTCTACCTTCATCTTTCCTATCCCCTGCGGAGTTCTTGTCGTTCGACGTCAACACTGAGACTTGTGACTCGGAACGGGCGTAAGCCATAGTGCTGTTACCGCCCATAAAATTCATTTTATCTTTATTTATGAGACTTGTGACGGACTCAGTCCAGAGCGACCGCTCTGGCCTATAAATTTAAGTTAAATAAGTACCAGGCCTTTCTATTCTTCAGGATCAGTGTAAAAAAGCAAAGAAAAAAATATGTTTAACATTTCATTTTCAATGCTCAAGTCTATCAGCAAGTACTCTTACTGGGGTGCTCGGTACGAACTTAGATAATTCTGTCAACAAAATGGTAGTTAATAGGTGTAATTTTGTCAACTAAATATAAGCAAATTGATAATTTTGTCACAAGATAGAATTGACAGGTGATTTTATCACTGTATGCAGACATAGTTGAGCCCGTTGGTAAGGATAGTTTCAGGAAAGCCAGGTCCTCCCTCCTTAAAATAATTGTGCTCTCCTGTTATCATCTTGTGCGCAAATAAAAATCTGCTTGGTATAAATACGAACTCTCGTGCCCTTCTGTCCCTTTAAGTTTCTGTAGCCCCCTATTACTATGATGGCAAAGCACTCTGTCATTAATATAGTTAATAAAAATAAGGAAATGCTGTATTTCGGGATTGTTCCACTGTTCCTAAATGGACGCAAACAGTGAGACATTAACAGTCTCTTCATGATAAGCAAGCCTTATTTTAATGAAAACGTAGAATGAGAATTTTCACCAGAAAAATGACTAAGAATTCGTAATGATGAAGAAAACACTTGAAAAATTCCTACTTCAGAGCCGAAGTTGTATAGTGAGACACTGCAACAATATGTACTTCTGACCCATGTCCCATTTGTGCAATTTCCAAAAGGGGGGTATTCGGTTCGTGCAATGCCGGATTTTACGTCCGCTAAGTATCCCAAGCTTTCCCCCGCCCCCCACACACAACACATTGAACACGTACTGTTCTGACCAGGATCTAAAACAACAGAATTAAAAACTCCTGAAATGCAGAATATATAACCAAGATGTTTCAGAAGTTTCCAGTTTTGAGAGCAACATAAGCTACTCTTGTCACATCTGGAAATGAAATATTGATATCTAAAGGAGGAAAGATTTCTAAATTTGATTATTAGGAATTATAGTGTAGTAACGAATTACTGTGTTTCTAAAATATCAAGCAGAATATGCATTACTCGTATTTTCCTGAATAAAACATTAAACTGCTGAACAAGACTATACTTTTCGAAAAAAAAAAATACGAATAGTATAATCTTGTTCAGCTGTTCAGTGTTTTATTCTGATCTTAATTTCAAGACGTGCAATTTTGTTTTGTTGTCGTATTTTCCTGTCTGTTAATTCTAGACACACGCCGTTCTTCTCACCACATTTCGCTTCAGATAATTGTTTGGCAATAATAATTTGTACTCTTGAACTCCAGAATGTCAAACATAATATACAACCCCATAACGATAGCATTTTGTTCATGCATTTTATGTTTGTCTGAACCTCTATTACGTTCATCTACTGCTTTTTGTTTCCACGCTGAGAGGTTGTGAATCTCTCTGTTAATTTTTTTTAATTTCAATACTTCTTTATTATTTTTTCATAAGAAGTATTATAATTATGATTTTTTTACAGATGTTAATCTATCTGATGCTCTACGTCAAAACAACATTTGTAACTGTTGACTTGTCTATGTCCTTTCATACAATGACACAACTACCGTGACAAAATTGCCGCCAACCCTTCGGTTCGACCGCGAATCGTGCCATGTGAGAATTTTGGTCGACCAAGACCGTGTGCGTGGGATTTCTTGGGGTTCTCCCGTTTACTCCCACTTTCTTCATTCCACCAATCATCCCATCATTAGCAATCCAGCCTGAGCCAGGCTTGCCTAAAGGCCTTAATATTAAACTTAAAATGAAAACAAATACACTAAAGTGTTCGTACATACACTGCTGTATTTTAGATTTTTCAATTCCACATCTTAAATTCTATAGTTTTTGGGTCCCATCTATTGATCATCAGAAGATTCTGATGATGCTCCAGTCAGGCTACTTCCTTGGCTGAATTTCTGAACAGACATACCAGTTGCGATTGCGAAGTTTTCCTGCTACACGCTTCTTTCCCTCGATAAACACGCTTGCTTTCCTTTTCCCTGGGATTTTAAATACTGTATACGCTACAGTATAGCACATGCGGATCTAGATTTCCTCACACACCGTTTTACAGCTCTGCTGATCCCATCTGAGCACTCGCGTCTTAAAATAATCATCGAAAGATGAACGGCAATATACCCTAATGCATTTTTATTAACAGGAGAGTAGTGTGCGAATTAAGAATTTTTTGCAGGGGGTGGGGGAAATGTTGTTGATAAAAATAGCGTGATGAATCTAATAATATGCATTATATATTCGTTCACATGCTAATTCACAGGGGAATTTTCCCCTTATTCCCCATTTAATTAGCGCACTACAGGTGACATAACGACTTCGAACATGCATCGCGTATATCCGAAAACGCGGGCAACAGAACCGCGCATATCGCGCCTATTACCCGACACTTTCCCGAATATTTTCCCCTCCCCCTTCCGGCCATAAATAAAATTCAAAATATGCCACACAAATAATAACGTATACTTGAACATCGTAACGTTCATATTGAAAAAAATAAATCACATGAAGTAAATAAAAACAAGTCCTGCATAATATATAGGACAAATATTAACCGCTAGACCTGTTATATAATTGAGTACGTGTCCTAGGCGTACTAATGTGTGTGTAGATCTGTAGATTAGTGTATGTGTAGATTAATCTGTTAATTTCATTAGTATATAGATGTTATACACATCTTTTTCTTTAATTTCAGAATGTGAATGTAGAAGAGATCAATGTATTAAGATGCCGTTCAACTGACCATTCAGTTATAGTACAAAATTGAACATTTGTGTACAACACATCTCAAGGGATGAAAATCGTCTAAACGTTTAAAATAACGTTAGAAAATAATTGTTCATATTTTACTTTCATGCTCACCAGAACGTTTCATTCATATGATAATATACATAATTGAAAGATATGGTGACATTTGGCCAGTTCCTCCAGTGTCGTTACCTTTGAGGTTAATTATACTTTGATTGTGAACCTAAAAAACTGTAGAAGGTTTTCAGTGCAAAGAAGAAACTACAGTGAAAATTAAATTATAGGTGATAAGTTTATGCAGAAGAAAAGTAAAAGACGCTAAAGAAGATTCTGACATAAACTTTTTTTTTCTTATAAATTGTTAATCCTGTTTGTACTTGTAAAATTTTTGCGATTTATTAAATATTAACAAATAACAGTTCTGTGATTTCAAATTCTCTCAATCATGAAT
The DNA here is from genome assembly GCA_022664845.1 of Lepisma saccharinum. Classification (NCBI taxonomy): domain Eukaryota; kingdom Metazoa; phylum Arthropoda; class Insecta; order Zygentoma; family Lepismatidae; genus Lepisma; species Lepisma saccharinum. The sequence continues at coordinate 3,100 of JAGDQP010065515.1, read as the reverse complement.
ATATTCAAATAGGCTATAATTCAGTAGTTCTATATGCGTTAGTTGAATGCAAATTAGCTACGTATACTCGCTACTCAGCGGTGGAAATGAATTTACTCAATAACGTAGATGCTCATTCGGTGGAACTGAGGGAACGCTCCGTCACACTTTATCCGTATAATTGTTACGTTATAGCTTGTTACTTGGACATTAATGTAGAACTAACTACGGAGATTACGTCCACTCGCGCTCTTTCTTCCATTTCCCCTCCTGTATCACGTCTCTTCATATTTTCATAATATTAAATTGCTAAAGCAAGGGGGGGTGTTTGTGAATTGATTTTTTTTATTTATGGCCTTTAGGTATCTAAGGCTCAGGCCGGGATAGGGAAGGAAAAAGGTTAGGGCCAGGGCCTATGTTGAAAGTGCTATCCTGGCATGTGCCGAGTGTGACAGAAAGAACCCTGGAAGAACCTCAGGCAGGATGATCGGTCGCTGAGATCGAACCCTATTCCAACGCAGAGCTACGGTGGATCGGTAGGGGATGTTTGTGTATGACCTTTAAAATTTTCTTGATGTTGACGTTGTCTTTTTTTAAGTACAGGTAGGTGAATTGTGCGTAGGTAGGGATTTCATTCACTCACAATCAAACTTATTCGGCGCACTGAGAAGTGCAGTAATTTCTTTCGGAGAAGTGGCCTCGAAATCCAATTCAAAATCAGCGCACGCAGGAAAGCAACAGATAACAAAATCTGGAGTATTCGAGAGATTTTAAAGCCCTTCCAGAAATTCAAAAGCAAACTCTTAAAATAATTTTTAACTTTTTAAGCTTGCGAAGATGTATGAAATATTGACATTGTAAGTAGCCCTATTTTAAAGCTACTGCTTACAGATATTTTTTTTTGACTTGAAAATCTCATAGTGGCAGAAAGATTATTAACCATTTTTACACAAATTGATTGTGTGGATACAAACTGAAAGAATGCATACAAACTGTCTGCCGTTCTAGCGGAAAATTGGACAGAGCACTTACCGATAACACAATCTTTTTTTTTTCAAATCTTGAAAGTTTAATCTTAAGAGAAGTTTATTTCATATATTTTCGTGGTTCGTGGTGCGTACAATGTTGTAAGGTTTAAATTCTATTGTTACAGTTTTATATCATAATACATAAATAATAAAGGAACACGGTTACAAACTTCTAACAAGGTTAATCCCGCCCATACAGAGATGTAAAAAACACCCCTCTGGTGTAGTGAACCCAGATGTGGTGACTTTACTAGTAAGAAAACCGTGATTAAGGGTTAACCAACTGAGAGTTGGGGGGGGGGGAAGAGTTAGTTACTGCACTATCTCCATATAATTAATTTTTATTCTACTAAAATTGTCTATGAAAGTGTTTCAAAGGGAGAAATATCCGCTTTATGCTATCCTAAGTTTATGTAATACAGAATTGCACGAGGTTTAGTAATTAATTTTGCGCAGATACCCTGTGTGTGATGAAAATGTATACAAAGATTGGTGCCATTTCCAAACGATAATTTCACTTCGGTCTTCCGACTACCAAGAGTCGCCATGGCTCAGGCCGTAACACGTCTGATTACGAATCGGGCTGCCCGGTTTAAAATCCCGGCCAGGGCGCTGGAGACTTTTCTCGCAGTGCTCCCATGCCTGGCGCTCTGAGGTGCACTCAGCGTCTTATCAAATTGAGTACCTGAGAGTCCTTGGTATTCCTGGGCACCTTGGGAAGGTAAATACGGTCGAGCGTGGGACTAACCACCTGACGTCGCTACGTACCGTAGGTCGAGAATATGTGAGGCGCTACCTCCACAACCCCCATGCGCCGTTCACAGCGGATAGCTCTACCATTTTGTACCTTTCGACTACGGATCGACTCATCTGCGAATTACACTAGCACGGCGCCACGTGCACCACTGATGTGTTCGTCTGGCGCCAGTTGCTGAATCACTCCTTCTCTACGGGTCTCGAAAATATTAGCCATTTCCAGCACAGTTCAACTTGTTCGGTTGAGACTAAAGGAAAATACCATCTGCACTGAATTTAATTGTCGGCTAGCAAGGAGAGTAATCCATACGTAATCCATATATATGATACTCTCATTGGTCGGCTAGTAGCTTAATTCGCAGAGCATCCTGATCGGCAGTCTGAGGAGCGACGTTCAATTTTACACTAGAGTGGAAAATAATTTTTCTATGCTTTTTTTCTTTAATTTAAATAATAGGAAGGCCATGGTTACCGTTAAAATAGGTACAAATATTACGACTGATAAGCTTCGTAAGTGACGGTAAGAAACTTGTTGCAGGCTTATAGAACTATGTAGGTTTGGCATGGAACTTGGAAGCAACTGATGTAATAAGGCAAATCCAAAGCTACCCTTACAATATGTATAAAAAGTAAGTTTGCAGTAAACTTGACCAGACTTCATGTAGGTCAATTTAAGCTTGCAGCAAATTTAGGAAATAAGGCAAATTCAAGACTAGCCTTACATTAGGTATAGATAGTAAGCTTGCAACAAGCTTGTGAAATAAGGCAAATTCAAGGCTAGCCTTACATTAGGTATAGATCGCAAGCTTGCAGCAAGCTTATGAAATAAGGCAAATTCAAGGCTAGCCTTACATTAGGTATATACAGTAAGCTTGCAGCAGGCTTGCTGTAGGTCTATAGAATTGCAATGTAAGCTTACAGCAAGCTTATAAAAGAAGGCAAATTCAAGGCTAGCCTTACGTTAGGCATATATAGTAAGCTTGCAAAGTAGGAACTGGCAAGCTTGTAGCAGGCTTGCTGTAAGTCTACAGCCTTGCAATCCAAGCTTACGTCAAGACTGCAGCCTTGCAAATGCAAACTTGTGTAAGCCTGCTGCAAGCTTGCATTGCTATTAGGGAAGGAACTCCTATTAAGGTGGGATCATTCTCGCACAGGCGCATTACTCCTTCATAGTAAATGAGACTGACAAGCAGACAGTTTACAATTATCAATTTAGTGGATTGGTAGCATGTCGGAAAGCTAGTACGGAGAACCGAAGATCTAATCATAGTGTGATTTTCTTTGTCATTTTTAAAGAAAAAACTGTTTTCTTTTCATGTACACGATATATATATATA
>JAGDQP010065514.1:0-11409 GCA_022664845.1 Lepisma saccharinum | reverse complement strand
TAAATAACATTTCCAAATTGCTACTCCAAGTTGATAGCGTGATCCAGTCGTTAGAGTATCGGTTTCTGATCTGGAGGGCAATGTTGTATCCCAGGAAGAAGTCATGATTTATTAATAATTTTTTTTCAGTAGAATATTTCTAAATTCTCATATTCATAATTAACGTAAGTTTTTTTTTGTAATTGTTTTTCTCATTTTCAACATTTTAATGTACCTTGCTTGTCACCAGTTTCCTAAGAAAAGAACAAAGAAAACTCTTATGCTTTTACACACATTAATGTCAAGACAGCGTCAGCGAGTGAAGACGAGTTAGTTAAAGTCAGGTTAGAACGATTTATTATTATTATTATTATTATTATTATTATTATTATTATTATTATTATTATTATTATTATTATTATTATTATTATTATTATTATTACACATGCCCTTTTAATGTAGCAGTTAAGCAATATCATAACGTTCAGATTACGTAGAACATAAATGGTGTACAAATGTTCATGTTTTATAGCAACAATAGATGGCACTAAGAATAAATCCGTTATTAATTAAAATAATAGCTATAACTTTTAAAATTAACTACAAGCTGCTAGGTTTTACACAAACATCTAAACAGAGCAATGTAGAAAGTAGGTTGGTATAAGGAAAGTTTGTTACATAAAAAATATTTCTTTAACCGTTGCAAGGTCTCAGAATCAGGCTCGCAGTCATTTGTTGTTGTTTCTTTTTTTCACAGTAGGTGGCGGCAGTTAGTTGATCCTTTTAGTACCTTTGTCTCCCACAATCGTGCTTCAAGGTCATATGTGTGCCAGTGAGTTTCTCATTAACCTTGCGTCTGCAAATCAATTTTTGGTTTCTGCTTCCGGGCACACTTTTGGTGTTTTTGTCTGAGAGACTGGCAACACTATTTACGTTATACGACTGATGCAGATATGGATTACTTTTCTAATATATTAATATTAATTGCTGGTCTGTGTGTTTTTTTTTCGACTACAATAGATTTCAATACATCATAATTGATGGATCTGAGTGTAATTAGTATAGCCAGTCCAAGCAGCGAAAATTGTAATGAACTTCTTTTTCTTTTTCATTTCAAATTGAATTTTTGGGCTTTTCGTCAGAAATTAGGCGTATTATAATTATGACATCGTTCGGGTGAGTACACAATCTAAGTAATTCAGCGACCTAACTTGATTTTCCGTTATGGAAATGTGCCTAATTGAATGATAACATGAACTCTGCCTGATAAGGCAGCTCTATGACCGTTCGTAGGTAAAACATACAATTTTATTTATGGCATATCACTAAGTTGCACAGGCCGGGAAAAGGCAACGATGTGGAAAAGATTCGGCCTTGGCCTTATTGAATGTACCTTAGCAACATTTACCTGTTGTGACAGAGGGAAACTAGGAAAGACCTCACTCAGTCAGGATGGCCGGTACGGGGAATTGAACCCGCACCTCACGAAAGCGAAGCAAACGGGCTACTACTGAGCCAGGACCGTTAAGTAAAGTTCTTAGGTAAGGTAAATCGGAGGTTATTTAGCACTGCCTCCCATCGGATTGAGAAGATGATGTTCCATTTTGTATCATCAATATCAATTTTGAAGATATAAGTTGTAGCCATAATCAAAAACATATTTTTCTGAACTTTTTTTTTTACAGAAATTACCTTTTTTTTTTTTGTAAAATTTCAAATTGAAATATTCACATGTTCTCTGGAACGGAAATTAAAAATATGTATATATCATGTCGATCTGAATGTGGATCATAAGATCAATGTGAGAAAATAAAAGAAAATATTGGTTTAATTGTAATTATTATTGTTTTTTCTAACACTATAAAAAATTTTATTTTTATCGGTGTATATTTCATTTACGGCTCAAAAAGTATTCTTACCGTCAATAATTGAAATGATCATTATTATATGTTAATGAAGGTTATGGTAATATAATACAACCATATTTAGCTGTAATAACGAGAAAGAAACTATATGAGAAAGAAAGAAGAAACCGGTCTCTGAGACCAGCCACACTAAAGAAGTTCCAGAAATTCACCACACTCACGAAGGGTTAATCAGAACAGTTACAAACGTCATCAGATTGTAATTGCATTTATATTTAGATTTGTTTGGAAACTTCTCTTCAAATACAATTATTTAGTTTTAACCAGATTTAAGAATGTTTTCCCACGTTTTTCGTTTTACACCCGTCATTAAAATTTGAGTGCAGATAAGCAGAAAATACCTTTCATTCAGTGGCGGCGTAAGTAGGGCTAGCGGTGACCTCGCCCCGGGCCCCACCTGCTCAAAATCCTCTACCGGTCTGCGACACAAGTGAATAATCACTTAAGATAAATCAATGGAGCACATCGATTGGTGGTGACGCAATAGCTATGCCGTTTCAGGACTCTTACTTCTGCGCTTGACTGTAATGGCTGATAAGCATGACTACGTAATCTGAATAACCATTCCCATGTATAGCTTATGACAAGTAACGGAGAAGATAACAGAATAACGGCTCGGAATAACGGAAAATAAGATACTCTAATCAACAGAAGCAGCGTGCACTTCTTGTTGTGTTCGCGAACGGGTATGAATCAGGTTCACTTGCCCCGGGCCCCAGATTGCCTTACACCGCCACTGCTTTCATTAACTATAGTTTGTTTCGTATTTCAATTATGAATACTATTAGCCTTAAAGATATGTTAACAGAAACTTACCTATGTCAACACACCTTCCGAACAGAAAAATAAACATAGTGGATTTTTTTTTTTTTTTTTAAATTTTGGAAAACAAACGACAGTTTTAAGAGATTCAGTCCTGAACTCCAAAGTGCACACCATTCAGAAAAGTGAGAATAAATAGGATTTTAAAGTTGGGCCAAGGTTACCAGGCGTCCTCCTTTCGGATGACATGTCCTCCTTTTTCATCGTGTCCTCCTGTACTTCCTCCTTTTCAAAATATCTCGAAATACCATCTGTTTTGTAGTGACCAAGCTTCGTTCATGCTTTTTTTCTTCATTTAATTGAATTCTGCTCAATTAAAATTATATTTATTTCTCTATTACACGCTTTATATTAACTTACTCTGTAATCTCGGCTCGAAGGACCCGGGTTCAAGTCCCGGCTGGGGTATGGGTGTGGATTTTAACAGCTAAAGGCGAATCGTGACGGGTCGAAGTCCAAATTTACTAGACTGGTCCATATAAAAATAAAGCTTACCAAACCTCTGTAATCATCTCTGGTACAAATGTATTGTAATTGATTTTTAACTCACTTCCCATCATCCGATTTCTTTGAAATTTTGTAAACTTGCTTGCTTCCGATGACAATACAATATTCAATTATTAGATATACGACAGAATAATCCAGTTAACTGTAATTAATTAATTAATAAAATAATTGGAAATTATCCTTACATGCACGCAACGCCGCATATATTGTGTGAAGTTTGGGTTGCCTTTCTCGCAGGGATTTTAATATTTATCTATTATACATAAAACAATAATTAAAAAAGGATTTTAAAACACGCTTTATTAAGATGTATTAAAAAGTAAAAAAAAAAATTTAATTAATCTTATGAATCGGAAAATAAAAGCGTGGGTGCTCTTGCTTACCTTAAAATAAATTCATAATATCTAAGAACACGCACGCTTTTATTTTCCGATTCATAAGATTAATTCAATTTGTTATATTTTTTTTTACTTTTTAGTTCATCTTAAAAAAAAGCATGTTTTTTAAAAAATCATTTTCTAATTAATATTATTATTATTATTATTTGTGAATCAATTTCCTATATTATATTTTCATAAATACATTTGACACCTAAATCTCTCATACAATACAGAAGAAATGTAAGATTGTACGTAACAAGTCCTGTAAAATCTCAAGTTTGAAAGTAAGAAATGTTTCTGTTCGACAGCGTTTCTTTATCGTTTTTATAAAATGAGGCAATTATAGGAAAAGTGGTGTAAGTCAGTTTTTTTTGTTTTCTTTTTAGTATTGAGTTAAGGTCACATCTGTATTTTCAGTATTCAAATCTATTTGATGGAAAAGTACTGCAAAACGTAACTTTCTTGTTAACCGCATAGATAGCAGCACTTAACTGGCTTTTACTATGGATTTCATTGTGTCCAAAGTTGCTACCATTCTTAGTTTAGGTGTCCTCCGTTTTTAACTGTCTGTAAACCCTGAATTAGGTAACATCTTGTGAAGTAAAAACAATTCTCAAATAGCCAAAACCCAAATAAGAATTTGCATTTAATTGCGTCATCTCTATGCAAAGTACAAAAACAAGAAGAGAAATAAAACTAGAAAACCCCACAAATACTAGGCTGGAATCGAAATACAGTGTTTAGTAGCGGTTACAAAAGAAGAGAGTTAAACAGTTGCAAAAGTATTAATTAAATACTTGAAAATGAGTTCCCTTTGAACATTTCAGGGAGTGGGGACACTTGTTCGTTTCCACAGAAAGAGCTCATGAAAATTCGTGGTTCTCCAGGAATGTTTGGAAAAAAAAATGTCATCCTGTTTTTAAAATCGTTTTTGAAAACCACTCTCTCCCACTTTTTCTACTCACTACAAACACTTTAAACGTTCCAGCTGCCCCATTTCTTTACAGTCTCCTACCCCAACCCCCGTAATCTCAACGTTCGAAATTGTATTTGCAGTTCAAAGCAACTGTTTACTGACAGCTGTCAATCTAACGTTAAGCGTGTTTTTTTCTCTCCAAAAAAAAGTGTTAAAACAAATTCCCGTTACAGCTCAATTGTTGACAAGTTTCTAAAAGAGAATTTTATTTGCATATTCTTTCCTACGAAAGAACAACAAATTTAACTAGTTGAGGCTGGAATTAGCTTAAAAGTAATTAAAACTTTGTCTATTCTTGCTAGAGATAACAGTTTTCTTTCACTCATAGTTTGCATTGCAGGGTCAAATCTTATACAGAGTGTCTCAGAATTAATGGCACAAATTTCGGGAGGTGATTACTTATATCAAAATAAGGGAAAAATGTTCCTCTGAAGAAATTTCGAGACTGACGTCACAACATCGCCACAAATGAAATCATCGCCACATAATGACGTAAACAGTGACGTCTTAGCAAATTATAATTGAAGTGTACCCAATACACCTATTTATGCTATATTTATGAATGCAGCTTACAAGGGATTTCTATGGTTACTCTATTAAACCACTTAATGCTTTCACAATATAATTCTTACATTATGAAACCTGTCTTTGTGACACTCCCTCAATCAAAAACAACACTTAAATGGATGTATCGGGTACTATTTACTTAGCCGATAACGCTTACCTCATTATGTGTCGAAATATGACGTTATTTGTGACGATGCTGCCGAAAGGTTGAGCGATTGTAGCTGCGAAACAACGCATGCCTCAAAATTTCTTGAAAAGAAAATTTTTCAGTAATTCCGCCAGACCCCCCCCCCCCATGTGGGGGGCTTAACTCCCCAAATCCTCGACAGCATATCCCAACTTTAAAATTTTACAGTCAAAAATCGTTAGAAGCCGTGAAAAACTCCACTTACAGCCAATTATAAGTGTACATCCCCCAAACTGAAAATATTGGCGGAATCCCTGAAGCTTTTCTTGTTTTGATGTAATTACCTGCGGAAGTTCGATCCATTATTTTAGGGACACTCTGTATAATTCAAAATAAACTAACCGTTTCTTTAAAGTAGAACATACTCTAGCTAATCCGACCTTTATTAAATCTCGCCCCTAAATTATTCAGTAGTGTAATCGCCTATGCCCTTCCGTTTCCATGAAAATACAAGTTGCGTTACACAGTCCTGGTTTTATGTATGCTTGGGTTTCATTTCTGTGCACAGTATTGCACAACACCAAGCCGTATTTGTTGCCTGCCTGCCTCTCTTACTAAACAGTACAGTACGCTCCGAAAAGAAATAATTCCTGAAAACAGAATGCACAAGTAATGAACACTGCTGCTCCGCCCAATACTTATTACTTGTGCATTGGGTCTTTATTTCTTGCACCGTTCCAAAAAAGTATAGAATATTGGCAGACTTTCCAATCAACTACGTATAATAATGTCACACCTCATTATCTCTCTCCAAAATACATTTATGACAAAACTGACTTCACCAAAGTATTTCTGGTAAAATTCTAGGTCAGATTGATGTGTTACATGACCCCCTTCCTGTTCTAAAAAAGAATCGAGCAAGATTCACGATGGCTGACTTAAAGATACCACCCATGACAAACGTACTCTGTAAAAGCGCATTGAACCAGTATCCATCCATGTGTATTTGTTTTCCATTATTTCAAGCAGTTATACAAATAAACATGTATTGTCCAACTTAAATTCCACTATAAGTGCATATTCTTATGAGTCAAACTTTTGACCACTGCGCTCTTCTTCGTGGACGAAAACATTTTTAACCATGCTTTCTGGAGATTTCCTGATGTACCTTACTTCTCTGTCAAGTTTTAGCCGAAACAACGGTGTGAACTGTCGATAGGTTTATTTCTCAGAGGTTTAGCTTAACTACTAAATGAATGTTTTCACGGCCGCTTTTACGACAAAAACGTTTCCATTTACTTTTAAAGTAATTTGAACACTTACGCTAACCTGAATGGGAACTCTTCGGTATTTGATGAAATTTATCCACACTTAATTCTGGCTTACCTGAAAAGAGAAATTAAACAATACGTGTTAAATATTATTATAAGAGTTATAACTGTGCACATTATAAGCTAATTCTGTTAATTTTACTACAACGCGAATACCGTATAAGTCATCAACTTTGCATCTTTGGTATAACTTAACACTACTAAGACTGCATTCATCATACACAGAAGTTTCGTAGATGATGAAATAGATTTCATCATTTTCTACTGAGGAAGTAAGAATGAGCATCTTCTTTAAAGATAACACCATCAAGGTCAGAAACGCTAACTATTCACGTGGATGATTTAATAGAAAATAAAGATCCCTTAGTGTGTAGCGAGGGAAGATGTAATATGAAAGATTGACTTTCCAGCACACGGTACAGAGGATATCAGTGTTAAAGTATGGTGCAAGGATGTCGTACTTGAACAATTTTAGAATTCTTCCCTCCTCCTCTCAATATATTGTTCTAAATGATTGGCTTTTAGCTGCATAATTATCGTTTACAAAATCTCTTTCGATTTATGCTTTTTAGACGTTCTTATAAAACACTGGATGATTTGCCAACCGGTTGGTGCAGGGTGAATAAAATATGTTGGCAACGATCATCGGGACTGTTACCAATACTCTCTTCCCCTTTGCGGGCTGCGCTCCTTACTTAGGGAGTTTTTGGGTACTGCGCCCCTATAGAGGAGTTTTGCCCCATTTATTGTAACCTATTCGTGATGGTATACATTCATACCAAATTTCGTTTCTCTAGTTTCAATGGTTTCGAATAGTGTTTTGGACGGCCATTTTGAATTAAGATTGTGACTTTTTCAAAATGTAATATTTTCTTAAACTAGTCTTAATAATACACATTTATACCAAATTTCATATCTCTAGCTCAAACCGTGTGGAAAATTATTTTTGGGGTGGCCATTTTGAATCCAAGATGGCAACTGTGCGAAAAATCATTCCAATCGGTCAAGCCGTTTTGGCGTGATGCTCACGCAAACACAGTCACTTACATTTTTAGATTAGTAAGTAGTACAGACAGAGACCAAACCCTTGGCCTTAGCGTGTCTGACTACGGATTGAGGTGTCCCGGGTTCGATTCTTGGCGCTACCAAGGATTTTTTTTCAAGGTGTGTGGGTCTAGAGCGGTGCCCACCCAGCATCGTGATGCAATTGAGGAGCTGCTATGAATAAAAGATAGTGGCGAACACAGTGAGAACTTCGGCTCTCCTCTCCCAATCCGTCTCGTCAGCGTGGGAGCAGAAGACCAATCTCCTCCATCCGGGAAGAGGACTCATCCACTAATGGATTGAATTCTGGCTGTGATTTTTTTAAATTGAGTAGTACAGTATAAAGTTGTCTAGTTTTACGTTAATTAAAAGAAAATACATTTCCGCCAACGTTTAGACGTCACTTGTCCACAGGATTTACCCTATTATTTGCCCAATAGACGCATTTGTTGCACTCCTACATCATTGTTGCTGCATCGTCTATTACAGATAAGATACAATGAATTTTATGGGCGGTAACAGCACTATGGCTTACGCTCGTTCCGAGCATCGTCTCTTACAGAATAGCAATATGCACACACCATCTTTCTTTCCTCTGCACAAGGAATAGATATTATTTCCACTGGCTAATGTATAGCTTCAAGCTACGATAGTCCTAAAGGTGACATATTACCAAGAAAACGTATTAGGGGTTACTTTCGGGCGCTATGAACGGCAATGTAAATTGCAATGGAAGACGTTTTTGAGCGTTGTGAACTGCAATGTAAATTAGAATGAGGGGACGCATTCCATTGTTAATAGTAGGAAAGGTAGGTAAGAAGTTAGTTATGCGAGTATGGCGCCCTGATACGTTTTGAAGCCTTCTGTAATCTTTGTTGTCCTTTAGTTACTATTGAAACAATTTTTCACCTAAAATGTTATAATAGAGGATATGCTTATATCTATATTACGCCCAGGGAAAGAATGAATCCAAAAAACAACTCGGTATCGACCAAAGCGACGCACCTGATTGGTTAGCAGACAACTACAGAGCTTGCTGCCATCTTTCTTAGCCGAAAACAAGGTTTTTGATTGTAGTAGGTGGTCTAACTGGGCGGGACTAAGCTGTGACGTTTGGCTTCACATTCTTGGCGAAATCGCGTATCCTCTATTAGAACATCCTTGCCTAAAACGAACTTTTTCACGAGTTTGAAAGATTTTGTCAATTCCTTTACGAGAAATCACTGAAACCCTCAATCAAAATAAAATAATCTTCGATCTTTACGTAAGTGCGACTTTCCCAATAAGCGTGGTATCTTATTGTTTGTAGTAACAGTAGCATTATTGAATAAAGTAACGATTGAATATAGTGAAAAGTTTTTAATATTTAGGCTCAACTGTTACTGGGAATGACGATTTGGACTCGGATAAAACACAGAGAATGCAAGAGGGATGGCGAAATTGGAACAAAGTAAGTGGCGTTCTCTGCGACCGCAGAATCACGGTGAAGAACAAAGGGATGATTTACAAAACAGTAGTTATACCAGCAATGATGTACGGAGCAGAAACATGGCCAATAAAGAAAGCACAAGAAAAGAGATTAGATATCACCGAAATGAGAATACTACGCTGGATGTGTGGGATAACAAGAAGAGAAAGAGTGAGAAATGAGAGAGTAAGAGGGACAACTAAAGTTGTAGAGATATCTAAGAAGATACAAGAAAGAAGACTGCAGTGGTATGTACATGTAATGAGAACAAATGACTATGTAGTCAGAAGAGTGATGGCAATGAAAGTGGAGGACAAGAGAGGTAGAGAGAGGCCAAGGAGGAATTGGATGGATCTCGGGGAGAAAGGTCTGTCAGGAGAAGAAGTTCAGGACAAGGCTTTGTGAAGAAGACTCATCAGAAACGTCGATCCCACGTAAGTGGGAAAAGACGGAGAGAAAGAAGAAGAAGTAACAGTAGCATTATTGCATACAGTAAAGTACACATGTACTGTTCATGAATCAGGCGCCTTGGTGCTCATTTCCACGTATTTACGGCTACATCACTGCGGGGAAAGTTATAGCCTAAACAGAAAACATATGGAGCGTGTAGCATTTAGTAAGCAATACAAACTAAGATTTGTGACGTAGAAAACACAACATCAAGAATAGGAATGGGAAGAAATATATTTCTAATCAGATTTTTATTTCTCTCGAAAAAAGGTTTTGAGACTGACAGTGAGATTAAACAGCACAGCATTAAAATGAGGGTTCAGAACCGAGAATACAGTTTCTCAGCAATCAAATTAAAAAACTGTTTAGCCTTTTAATTACAAAAGTCATTTAAGTAATTAATATGATAACAGTACGTTAAATGAAACTATATGATTAAGTTGATATAACGGCACTATTTGAATATTTGATTCATAAAATTCATTATTTAAATGTAATAATAATAGTAATAAAACGGGAACCTTTAAGAAAGAAAGGGAGAGAAAAAGAGACAAAGAGAGAGAGAGAGAAAATGAAGTAATTTATTTTATTACTATTAACAGAACATTTCATTCCATGAAATTCTACCATGGCCAGCCAAAGAAAGAGCCTAAAAGCCGTAGCAGTAGAAGAAAATTTCTTTCCTGGAAAATTATGCATGATTTTTCCTGATGATGTCAGCTAAAATACATCAAACCCGCTAAGAGTCAGAGAATATTTCCCGTTTCGCTGACTCTGTATATTTAGACAGTAGATTGCGTTTCTCTCGAATTGGAATGGAGGTGACGGCAAGGAGAAGGAAATAGAGAATAAGAAAATGGTGGGGAATGGTAAAAGAGAGAGAGAGAGGGAGAGAGAGAGAGAGAGAAGGGGCGAGTAGAGAGACAAAGGAACCGGAAGCTAGGTTCTTTTATGCCATGTTTCAGATTGTCTCTTGCCAATTTTGCTTCCGAAGAAAGAGAAGAAGTTTAATTCAGGAAATAGCATGGCAATCTTCGTTGTGGAGGAAATTGTGAAAATCGACACACCGTCTTCTATTGAACTTCAAGAAAGATACAAAGAAGAATGCAGACTGAGAACAAAGAGCAAGAAAAAAAGGACTAAAAACATGGAGACAATGAGAACAATACAGACGAAAGCAGACGAAGAAAGAAATGGAAAAATCCTAAAAGTAGAGAAGGAAGAAAGGGTGAGAATCGCACGAAGATTGAAAGGAAAGAAAAAACGTGAAGGGATGTAGAAAGAAGAGAAGTGGCGAAAATGAGGTATTATACTGTATTAATAGTAGAAGAAGATTGAGATATGTTGGAAATCAAATGACTAGTACAGAGCGATAAATACGGAAGAATGAATTGAAGTATAAGCATAAACAGAGTATAGAGTGGAGGAAAAAGGAAATGGAGTAAGAAATAAAAAGATGTATAATGAAGATAGATACATAGATAGATAGACTAACCGCTTAATTGATTGATGCATATTCATTAATGAATGTCTAACGGATACAAACAGTTTAATGTAGAAAAAATACAAAGTAAATAACAAATTAGTTTTAAAATTGAAAGGGCAAGGAAAAGAAATTGAAGCTAAACGGTGATAAGGGAGGAAAATGGAAGGAACGGTGTTCAGGAAAGGAAGTCAATAGAAAATGTATGTGGAAGTGGGAGGAAGCAATACAAACTGACCATGTAACCGTATCTTCTTGTGTGTGTGGTGGCCATTCACGTGGGCATAATCGTTCATGTGTAGCAGTAAAACTAAAAGCTACAAGCCGTACAAATTTGGTTTTGATATTAT
>JAGDQP010065512.1:0-11409 GCA_022664845.1 Lepisma saccharinum | reverse complement strand
ACAAAGAGTACACGCCCTGATCGTCGGAGTAAAGAGTCTCGTGCAAAGATTGGACAGCCGGATAATAATAAATATTAAATATTGAAATACATATCGTCGGCTATTGAATTAAGATAGATATCGTTTTATTATTACAACGTATTACATAATATGTGTTCATTTCATTGTTCAATTTCGTTGAGCGAGTTCGAGGTTGAGGTTGAGAAAGGTCGGGGTCGAAGTCCCATCGCGAGTTCCAGGTTGAGCGAGGTCGAGATCAAAGTCATTGGATTAGACTGGAAGTGGACAAACTACTTTAAATATTTACTCTGGCGTCTATCTTTCAACATTACGTAGTCACTCCAGTATCGTTTACGTAGAGCTCGATGCCTTCTGCAAGCCAATTGTCTTCTCCATAGAGTTAGGAAGAAAATAGAGAGAACATTCATGACGTCACATGGAGCCAAATTCCGGTTCATCGGCAGCCATCTTCTGTGGCCCCATTAGAGTCCCTATATACCGAGTACTGTGAGGATTTCCTTTTTCAATAGGCACCTCAGAGAGGCAATACTCGGAAAAGAGGGTCTCTAATTATGGGGCCAGTTAATATAGCCGAAATGCCTCGACCCTTCCGTCTCTTGGCTTCATTCCCCTCTCCAACAAAACAGCCTAAGGTTCCCTCTATTTATATTCTTAACTCTAGGGTTTTTCCCCTCCTTTCCTTTTTCTTTCTTTTCAAGAAGACGATACAGCCTCGTTGGTATACTGTGGTGAAAGATAATTCTCTGTTTGTGTGTGCTGTGAATATATATGGAGTGTTTAAGCATAAGCCACCATTTTACGCCCGTTTTTGTCCCAGTCTTGTAGATGTATGAGTGCAATTAAGCTTAAAAATATGTACCGTGAAAAAGGGAATACTTATTGATGTATAAATTGCCTAAAATTAAAGGGATTTTCGGTGAATGGAAAATTCATAATAATACATGTTTAGTTAATTGTTTCCTTTGATTCATCTTTACAACAAATACTTTCCAGGGAAATTTTGAAATGTAGTTCTTTTGCTGTGGTATATGTTGTAATCCAGTATAATATGCTTCTTTCGTAATGGTTATCTTTATCCTTATATGCCTGCAGCTAGGTGCAGGAAGAGGAGGGAGAGAATCACCTACCTATTGAGATACGGTGAGGGTCAGTTATCCAAAGTCTTTTAATTCTAGTCATAGAGTCACATATAGGTTCATGCACTTGTTCATCTGGCCCCTTCAATTGATAAATACTTGTATTAAGAAAAACACAGCTTTCTGACAAGGCTGATTTTAAAATACTTTAGTAACAAAACGAAACTAAAGTGTAAGGGCTGATTTTCATTCAATCTTGCTTGCACTTTGGGTGAGCAGACAATTGAAACACGTGATAGGGATGATTTACATGCTAGCTTGAGTTGCTTTCCTTGCGTTCGATTTGGATGAGTAGCCAATTGAAACAGGTGTTTTATTGCGAGTACTACGTAATATAACACATACTTCAATTGACTACTCACCCAACTCGCACGCAAAGCAAGCAACGCAAGCTTGCATGTAAATCAGCACTTACCTTACAATAAAACACGTGATTCAATTGGCTATTCACCTAAATAGCAAGCAACGTAAGCTTTCAGGAATACCAGCCCTTACACTTTAGCTTATATTTCTTATTAAAGTATAATTAGCTATGTCAGAAAGCTGTGTTTTTCTTTATTCAAGATGGATACAAGGCCATATTGTCTTTATAAATACTTAAATAAAATTTAAGAGGTTAATTTCAATACATTAATTTCAATAAGTAACGACTCATTAAATTCTTAACCAGGGTTGGTGAAACCCTTCAAAATTGTTTGATATTGGTTAAATCTTTGTTCGATTTTCAATGTATATTTCTTTTCACACTAAGAATAAAGCTAGAAAAATGGTTTCCTTTCTTAATGCGATATTTCATTTTTTATTTTTATGAAGTAGTTTATAGTGTACTCTCAATCATAAAACGCAGAACTGACAGGCTTCGTGTTCAAGTTCTGAACTTGGTGTTCATTGGCTTGCAAACGCTACAGATTAGAGCGCGCTTGTCTGATGGAGTACACTTTAATTAAACATATCATGGCTCTACTTCTTTCTAAAACACAAGGCAGAATGAATACTCGGAATAAGCAGCGCCTCGAGGGTAGAAGTCAACTTCTTATTCCAAGTGTTTGCTGCTCGATGAAACTCTAAAAATATTATAGTCTTAGTTGGCTCACTCCTCTTTCTCTTACGCTTGCGAAATTTGGGCAATTACTTAAATTTACTTTTGCGCAAGCCAACCATGGTAGCTGACTGGTATAACAATTAATATTGGGGACATGTGTTTAGTTTCGCTGTTTTAAATGAAATTAATTTTGATAGAAGGCAATAGTCGACCAAAGCGCCCACCCTTACGTTTGTGCTTGCGGACCTTCCAATTCGCAATATTAAAAACAAGATCGCATCGAAGAAGTCGAATAATCCGTAAGTAAAATCTCAAATATCACTCCTTAAAATTATACACCGGGGAACTTTGGTCAAGAAGAAGAGATCCCTTTTGAGCAATGACCTTTGATGCTTCTGCACTGTCGAAGTGGCAGTTTCATCTAAATTGAAAACTCGTGTGCCATCAGAAAAATGTTCACTTGTTTTGTACACGTCTTCAAAGTTGTCAAAAAATATTTTGACATTGTTTTTGTTAAAAGATGATGCTCTGGACAAACTACACCCCTCCGGGGTACGAAGACTGAGATTCGGGTTTCGTTTGAGAAAACCTTGAAGCCAATCAAGTCCAGCCATTCTTTTATGCATCCAAATCTGAGGAATTTTCACTGAATTTTTTACTGCCATTTGGTAGGCAAGTTCCCTGCATTGCGTTGTAGAAACTCCGCAACACATCTTTGAACAGTTTAGTAAATAGTCAGCTAATAGTTTTTCATTTTCATCATTGAATATCCGCCGAACCTTATAGTTTGGTCTCATTCTTACAGGGGCCCTCTGTATTTTCCTTCTTCTTCTTAACATATCTGAAAATAAAGAAAATCGAACGTACATTGGAGAAATTTTATTAATATAGTCTATAAGAGTTCAAGCAAAACAGAAAATATACATTTTCCAAGAAATATTTCAAGTGAAGAACAATAGCTACATGATAACGATAAAGGCTCCAGTAGCCTATACGGAAGAGTGAAGAGATACAAATCCCGTAATCACTAAAAACATGAGAGGGAAAAGCATGAGCATTGCTTTGTATCACTCGCAGACTTGGACATGAAAAAATAGAGAATAATGGGAGAGTCTTGAAATGTGAAGTTGGAGAATAACGGAGAAGATAAAATGGACGGAGAAAGTAGGTAACTAATAAAGATGTTTTAAAACAAAAAGTTGAGAGTATGATGATTGTAATCAAGGAAACAATTCAACCAAAACGTAAGGAAACTTAGAAAGCTACTGGAAATGGCCAGTGTCGGATCTAGACATTTTCCTACGGGGGTAAAGTGCCGCCCTTTCCACAGTTTTTTAGCCAAACACGACCAGCTGACGAGATGACCACAGCATTGTCTCGCATCAAGTAGGGCTAGTGTATTTCTGTTATCTTCTCAGGAGCATTTCGTCGCATCGCTATTAGTAGTTTTAGCACTATTACCTGCTTATCTGACTTGAATCGCAGTTTTGAATTTTTAAGATGAAGGAAAGTTGTATGGAATAACATAAAAATGTTTTCAGCCGGTATTGGAATTGAATACGTTTAGGTCAATTTTAATTTAATTTTCTATTTTACTTCCTTTTATTAGAAGCATTTTTTTTATCTTTAGCTGTTTGCCACCCTCTAAACGTGCCGCCCGGGGCGCTTGGCCCATTTTTCCCCTTTAGATCTGCCACTGGAAATGGCAAGAAGAACACCAAAATCGAGACAATTGGAGAAAATAATTTACTCAGAACCAAACTTAAGGAATAATGTAGCATTCTCCTTCATTTATGCCAATACCTGCAAACAAGGAGAATAGTCCTACTTAATAATAATAATAATAATAATAATAATAACATGGAGAAACATATTTGCATATTAAAACACAAATCTGAATCAGAAATGCCATCTTCTGAGATCGAATACATTTTATTTTAGCGAAAGCACTTTAATAGTATTTTTAGTAGACACTGTTTATTTTGTTGCGTAATTCCAACGTCATTAAAAAAAAAATTAAAATGACCTCTGGCTCGACTCGTGTCCATCCCTAAGTGCGGACAAAATTCATTCTCAAAAATAATGGCTAATCCCAATAAAACTATATCTCTGGATGAGTTGAAATACTCACTGCTTTGCACTGAAAGGGTTCGAACTGAGGGGCCATGTCTCAGCTGTTGAACATTCAGGAGGTCCTGGGATCGATCACAACGGCCGACCATCCGGACTGAGGTTTTCCCAGTTTTTGGTCACACTAGGCAAATGTTGGGGTATACCTACGAAATGGGCCCTGGTCGTCTACCTTACAATATCCTCTCCCCCACCCAATCCCGGCCTGAGCCTAAGATACCTAAAGACTATAAAATACATTAAATATAAGGGTCCTGGGTTCGATTCCCGGTGGAGACACGTGGTTCTTATCTACGTTAAATTGTAGATCTCCTCCTTAAGATATCATCATCATCCGGTGGAAGTCAGTGGTAAACCACCATCCGTTCACCCAGGGAACTTTGGGTTAGAACCAGACCTCCCTTCGGGCAGAAAACTCATCATCCTGAACAAACGATTTCGTGTAAAACTTTAACGCCAATATTACCCGTGGAATCTGGTACCCAGTTTCAAGAAATTTTCGGGTATTGCAATTCCTAGTTTCCACCGCCTAAATTAGTTATTTTGTGTAGCCACGAATGCTAACTCATGCTGAAGCACAAAAAACAAACAAAAAAAAAATGATGGCGTCGGCTACGTAGTATACAATTAAAGGGTTATTTTTCAAGTATAATCACGCGTGTCGGGCCACAAATATTCTCCCGTTCCAGCATAAAATAAAATATATCCATTTATTGTATACAATGTCAAAAGAGCGTTAATATTATAGAGCGTTGTAATAAATAGAGTACAAGATGACAGGTTTTTCTTGGGAAGTTGTGCAGGGAGAATTACATTTCCGACTTTTAATCCCATTACCTTGTTCCCAAATCATATATCATATGACCAGAAAAGGAACTCGAACTGCGTGAGCTTGAAGAACTATAGCAACCTGTTGCAGCCTTGGATTCTAACACTGTTTTAAAATCCATTATTACACGTTGAGGGCTTGAACTACGGAAATGATCCTGGCCATAAATGTACAACCCCCACATTTGCCTCGCGGGACAGGAAAAAGAAGGAAAATCTTACTCAGAATGGTCGGTCCAGGATTCGATCCCAGGACCTCCCAATTGTGCAGCGCACACGTTATCACTCCTTCAGATTTCATTCATTAACACACATTTATAATAAAATTAATATAGTTTTGTACAGATTTGAACCTACAAGCCACGTAAAACAACGAAGTAGTTTTAATAGAATTAATATATACGTTCCTGGATGCAGTTTTGGTATCAGTTCGTGTACCCATGCCAGTTGGTAGGGAATCCACCAGAATTTAAAATTTTTGGGAGCGTTAAGTTAAATTGGGATGGCATAAGTGGAGTTTTGCACGGTTTCTGTCGATTTTTGACCGTAAAACCTAAAGTTCGGGGTGCTATCGACAACTTGGGGGCTGCCACCTCACCAAAGGGGGAGTCCGGCGGAATCACTGTCAGTTTGGTATGTTCGTGTATTTGCACCTTACTTTTTCTTAAAGACAAATTTAATAGCTCGTGATAAAAGTATTTTTCGTGGACTTCTGGCAGGAAGTGTCGAACAAATTTTAGCGTTATTTGGATTGAATTTACTTTGTTTTACACTGAAAAATCCACAACTTCCTCGCGTGTTTATTTTTGGGAAAATCCTTAATACTTAACATCTCTATTGTTGCGTCCTGCACTCTTACCATATGCATTCGCACAGATGTTGGGATTACTCATAATTTAAATACACACAATACAATATAATAATACAATACATTCGACACAAAACAATTCTATTCAGAATACTGAAAAGCGCACTATGACAATAGAAACTGCACAATATTCATACGTGCGAAGTAGAGAGCACACAGTTGCCCGTGACGTGATATTAAGCGTGCCAGTAGTTGAGCATCAGCGCGCGTAACGTCAAAGACCTACATAATAATACTTCAGCTATGGTACATTGGGGTACACAGACCTGAAATTTGTACTGCCAAGTTATTGGCACTCCTTTTTTTATTTGTTTAATGAAGCTTGAAAATAATTTGGCGGAACTGATATTATTCAGAACACGTTGCTAAAGGTTTCTTTCCTGCCGTTTGCACTCCAAACACAATATATGTTATTGGTCGTAGATAAGCTGATAATTTCAACAAGTCCTCCTTCAGTTATAAATTTAACCTATCAATATCTAAGGATTGTACTTTCATTTTTCTCTAGTTATTTATTGCTATAATGCAATTATCAGATTTTACTTCTTAAACAACTAGAAGGATATTTAGAACCCCTTTGGCACGAATCATTATGTAAAGTATACAAACTAGTTATTGTTGGAGTGGAATAAGTCCGAAATTGGAATTTGAATTTTATGGCTGACCTTTAGGCATTTAAGGCTCAGGACGGGGTAGTGGAGGACAAAGGTTACGGCCAGAGCCTATGTTGAATCCGAAATTGGAATAACGACAAAACGAGTCTGATTGAATAAAAGCGAAAACGGACACAAAGTTGTAAGGAACGTACTGTAGGAAATATGATGTCGATCTTTGCATTTGTGAATGCTTTGAAGTTTATCATATCAAGGGCCAATATTGTCTACAGTTTGGGCAAATATTCGGTTAATAGAATATAAGTTGAAAGATTTGATCAGATACACTTAACTTATAACCTCATATGTGGATCAGTGGTAGAGCGTTGGCGTAACATTCGGGAGATCGTGAGTTCGATATCCCAGTGGATGACCATCCTGACTGAGAGTTTCCCAGGGTTTTTCCGCATTCACACAAAGCAAATGCCGCGATGGCATATTGTTTCCTTTTTATTCCAGTCGCACTTCGCGATTTTATTTCTTTCGTTGTGATCGCTTCATTTCCATTCTGTCTTATTCCGATCGGCTTCATTCTCGTCGGTGTTATTCCACCAGATACATTTGGTCGGTATTTCATTTCGGATTCAACATAGGCCTCGGGCCGATATTTTCCCAAGCCCTCTCCTTCCCCGCCCCTATCCGGGTCTGAACCTTGGATGCCTAAAGGGCATAACTGAAAAATCATTCCCCTCTCCCTAAAACAATAAGGTTATTTTGTTTTTCACGTGTGCTTCTCGTATTTGTTTTAATGGTTCATTTATCAGTTGTGTGTAACTCTCACTCTCTCTCTTTCTGACACACACTCAAACACACACATACACACGAGGTACGCAACACAACCTGTTCGTACTGGTTTTAAAGTAGCAATAACTCCCTTCTTTGAAAAATTAAAAGAAAACAAAAAGAACAAGCGTCTCTCTTGATGACGTGTTTTTGATCAATGAAAATGGATTCATTGGTCATGTTTGTTCCTTGTGTCAACTTGGGACTTGTTGGTGGGTGGGTGTGTTTTAAGGTTTATGCTTAGGGAATAAATCCTTTTTTGTGTCATGTAAATAGGACATGATTTTCGTTGCTGTTGGTTTTCGTTATTGTTAAAGTTAAAAAGTATAGCTATAGTTGAAAATTTATTTTTTGTTGTTTCACCGGTTGTAAAAGGGGCTACAAAAATACCAAATAAAGAATATACCGTTATTTATTCCTTTTTGTTTTTATATATCTAGCTTTTATTTCCATTCTCAAAGAAGTATTATATCCGCGGTGCTTTAGTCGCTATCCAATGAAAACATGAAACGAGCAAATTTCTCTCGACTAATGCAGACAAAATTCCGAGATTATATTTTAAAAGGTCCACGATTGTTTTAAAAACGATAGATGATGGCTTGTTGCGTGGAGATCAAATGATTGTGCACATAGTCAGTATTGGCAACAAGAAAAGTGCCGTTCGTACTTGATATGGAGTGTGTTGGCTCACCACTGAAAACGGGAAATCCTCGTACAACTTGCACGGCATTGAGTTCAATTTCATTATGAAATAATACAGTAAGGTCAAACGGCCCAAAATGTTTGGAAGATATCGATTAAAAAAATGAAAAAAAAAATGTACATCTTTTACTCTCCAGTTAGATGAAAGTACCAACGTTATGAACAAGGGAAATTTAATTGCTTTTATGTTTTAATTATGCCAATATATTCCATGAAATCTCTTTCGTAAACCTCTACCGTCACATATCACAACAACCGAATACTTTCACTTTGTGGACAATTTCATGGATAACAAAAGTGTTAATTTTAATAAATATAAGAGCCGTGACGGAGCAAGATTCATATCTAAAAAAAAATAACTGATTACTATGTTAAAATTGCATCATTTGTTTTGTGGGTTCTTTTCTGTATCCACAGAGAGGCATTAGAAGCAAAGGAGATGCTATTAAAACTACCTTGACGACGTAGTTCGGGCTATGAATTGTATTAAATCGCCTTTTGAATTCTCCGTTGTTTGGTTTAATCTGTGAAGAAGTGGGGAGTAGCCACAGTGATTGACGAGTACAGGGAAATAAGGAGGTATGTGCATGAAAGGTGATTTCTAGTAAAACGCATGTTAAACTCTAATCAACCCATGTATTTCACATTCTTAAAACCGCAATAATCTTGTGATTATCTGCGCTTTTCGATTGAAGCTTTGTAAAGTGTTACTCCTCACAGAATAATTTTTAGGTAAGTTTATAAAGGTAAAATGTAACTCTAAAGATGTAAATAAAAATAACAACTCTTGAATTTAATAAACCACTTCTATACTTATATGCTTGAACATAAAATATAAATGTCTAATTCCAAAATTTCACTTCCACATGTAATCGTATCAGTATTTTGTCTATTTATTTTCTGCTCTTTTTTATATTTCAAATATCAACACATTATCAATGAGCGATTTCATACTCTAGTTGCAAAAAACACTACTTAATGAATAAATTACTTCTTACTGTCCCATTATTTGTAATTACTTATTTCCGATTGATTCTACTGAATTGAGCAGCTCGGTTGCTGTGCATGTGGAAATGTTTAAACACATGTATTCCTGCAAGCCATAGTTGCATCACCTCCAAAATAGAGCATCTTTAATTTTTTTTAATCGCGGTGGTTTTAAAACTGGCAGTGCGCGCGCTGTCACAGCAGTACGTGTTCCATTTTCTCAATTAAAAATCAATTAGAAAAATATAGTAGGTCTTACACTAGCCTTGAGTGTGCACGCCCTCTCAAGACTTGGTGTACTTAATCTACTCTCATTAATGCACAAGGGAGTCTCAGCTCACGTATAATAAAACTCTGATTTACATCGTTCTGGTTTAACCAATTGTTACGTCTGGATTTTTATCAAGTGAACAGGGTCAAGTATAGTAATAGAAAAAGTATCTTCATTCAGGAGATATGGGTTTTCAAAGCTGGAACTTGATGACCTGTTGCATTGTTTTTTAAATATATTTCTGTTGACTGGTGGAACAATTGTGCCATTATGACTCACCGATTCCGAAGAAATTAATACAAGGACTTAAGAACACAACTCTAAATAAACTGACAATACTACAAAGAGTGACAGTAAGACACCATTTTTCTTCTGTCAGGGAAAGTGGCATTTTCTTTTGATTTTATTCCAGTCTGATTTATTCCTTTCCGTTTCGTTCCGATCGCTTCATTTCCATTGGGTGTCATTCCCATCAGCTTTATTCCCATCGTTGTTATTCCATCATATACTAACAAGACAAATAGAAGAAAATAAATCTATCCTGTGTGCACTTACAGCCTACAAAATGAAGAGGATAGACAGTTTCGTTAAGCCAGCGTCGAAAAAAAGTGGCCACAGATCCAAGTGATGATAGTAACAAAGAAAAAGGAACAGAGTTTCTTGTGGCTGTGGGCGATAATGTCGTTAGTAGTGATGAAACAGTGAAACATGTGATTGAAACGGAAGCGGTAATAGAGAAAGCAATGGTTAAGATGCAGGGGGAAGAGTATGCATCGAAAAGTAGAATTACAGAAGTTGTTATGAGTGTTAATTTTCCAGACATAGGTTAAGTTTCGGCCTATGTCTTCAATCTGAATCCACCAAATCCTCCACTGACAGACCAGCAAAGAAAACCTGTGTTAGCGAACGTGCTTGCACCTGATGCTTTCCCGACACGGTGTTACGGAAAGAGGAAATTGCGTTTGAAAAGAGAGGTGATGATAAATTGGGAATGGCTAGCACTTTTCCCTGTCCTATTCACGTCAATATGCAGAGGAAAAAGACTTGCAGCAGGAAGTTGGGAGATTGGTACGAAATCTTTCAACAATTGGAAGAAATGTTACTGAAAGGTTTAGGGAACATTCCGCATCGAAATACCATAAATTTTCAACATTGACAGCAGAAAATTTTCTGAAGGTTATGGCGTCAAAAATGGAGGATGTTGCTACACAACTGAGCGAAGAAACGAGAAAGGAAAATCAATAGAACAAATAAAGGGCAGCTTTCAGGGCTATAAGTGAATGTCATTTTCTGTGAACAAGAGTTGCCTTTACTAGGTCCCTTATTTCTAGACAAACCACTTCACAAGGATGGATAGTTTCGAGCTCTGTTGCGATTTAGAGCGTCCAATGATGAATCTCTTCGAGACCATGTAATAAACAGTCCAAAGAATATATCTTATTTAAGTCTTGACACGAGATTATAGAAGTTTCTGTAAAGGTTATCCAACAAGAAATCGTGAATCGAGTAAACGAGAGCAGATATTTTGCAATTTTAGGAGATGAAACATTGGATGTGAGTTGAATAGAACAATTTTCATTGTGCGTTCGTTACGTTTATGAAAGCACCTTGAGAGGGGATTGCCTGGATCGCTTTTCAACGTGCACATGAAAACAAAATTTACCTTGTATCATTGAATTCGTTTCAATTATATGTTTTGACATAACATTAGTAAGAAACACATTACACATAATCTATACGACAGTTGAAAATAACATATTGAATAAGGTTGCATTAACGCCTTATCAACGCAATGACATCTTTGTTGAAATATGGTTTAATACTAAACGTAACTATTTCCAACCGATAACGGAATCAACAAAATAAGCCTGAAATTAACATTGGAAGCGAGTATGTGTGCTACTGGAGTCGTAAGCCATTTCTGGACAAAATGATGACAGAAGATTAGAATTGGGAACTCTACCATGACATTACACGCAAACGGAAGT
>JAGDQP010065509.1:0-11410 GCA_022664845.1 Lepisma saccharinum | reverse complement strand
GGACCTCTGGGATTGCAAAACTCGCAACCCATCTTGAAAAGGGGATTCCCAATATGTTCAAATATATACTAATTGCTGCAGTTGAGCAAGCAAGAACAAAATAAATTTGAAAGGTTGAATTTTTATTTTCTCTTCAGGTTCGTCATCTACTTGAGAAAAGAAAAGCTTAAAAGGCTGTTAGCTCATCGGTACCCTGAAATATAAATAAGAATATTGGATTATAAATTGATGTAATACAGAGAGTACAGAGATGTAATTAGCTTCTACATTTGGAAGCTTGAAATTTGAGTGTAATATATTTTCCAGTTATTAATGTGAATTAATGAAAATGAAGTTGTGAATAGAAATCTGATGTGATTGCATTGAAAATTTAGGAAGTAGGTCTGGACGGATTTTCCCTGTTAGAGTTGACGCGACACAAGGATTTTTTATGCAAATTCTCGCTAAGTTCTAAGGAAGACTTTGCGGCGCCGAAGAGCTCCACAGAGCGCACTTTAAAAACTGCTGGTACAGAAGAATGTGTAAAATAAATTATATAACCGCAATTATTGTCTAGAATGTACCTTTGAAGCTTAACATTGCTAATTAATTCTGAATGGACTTATAGTGCAATATTTAAGAAAGGGTATTTTATATAGTTTTACTTTTACCTTTAGTACGAAACTTTCTTCTACTCCTTTCTTTTATGAGATGCTTTTAACTCCAAACATAATTACTTACTGTCTTTTTCTTTCTTTCCTTTTTTCTTTCTCTCTTTCTCTCTACGTAAAATAATATTTTTTCCCTCGTTTTTTTTCTTTCCTGCTGTACCGTGAATGTGTACTAATCCAGAACACTTGATGCCAGTTATTTTCAAGCGTAATAGCACGATGAAGCTTGAGAACTGGCAATTGTTCCGTGTACTCTGGGGCACAGTTACGTGTCCCCAGGGGGTGCTGGTGTCGAGGTTTTCACACAAAACATGGCAGCACAGAGCTCCATCTGGAACACCAGAAGTACTCAGAGAATTTTGCTTCACTATTTTCTCCTCTCTCCTTCTCTTTCTCTCTATCCACTCAGCATTTCCTTTCTCCCTCTATGTTTTTCTCTTTCTTTCTCTCTCTCTCTCTACAGTCAACCCTTATGTTGTAACCCCGTCGGTTAATAGAACAGAAATGGGAAACAGAAAGGTTTTTCGAGGATACTGAAAATGGGGTATTTACAACGCGGGGCAAGTTAATTGTGTTTAAATCATGCCGACTGTTAACTCCTTTGCCTTTCTTTAGTTTTTTTTTTTGTATTCCGGAATTTTCCTCTGACTTTGACTTTCTTTAATGTATTTTCTCTTATACATAGTTTTGTATTTTAACGAGAAATGTGATAAGGAAAATGAAAACTCAATGGTAAAGAGAAGAAGGTAAACTAATTAAATATAATGATTGCATGTTCAATGAAAAGACAGTGTGTTCTCTGTTCTTTTTTCTTTTACCTTATTTGACGTTCTCTTCACTAGAAAACCCAATCTGAATATAATTGGTATGCTTTTCTCTTCATTTTTATTAAAGAAATAATAAGGTCCTTATTCTCTTACTAAAGAGTATTTCTTTTGATATTTTTTTTCTGATAGTCTAACTCGATGGCTTTTGAATCAAGAAACAGATTTCAATAAGTCGTTAGATCTAAAAGCGTAGTATATTTTCTGGCGGTGAGAGTTGTTCTAAAGGCAATATAAATATATAAATACCTGCCTGACTTTGTTCTTATTTTTAGTGGCACAAAAGCTTCTGATTGTTTTAGTGCTTAACTTGTTTGTCGATGAAAATGGTAGGAATGAAGTTAAAGAGTCAAGAGAACGGAACACAGAAACAAGCTAAGGATTCACAGCGGCAAATATGGCCTAGGCCACTTGTGTCTAAGGACCGTCCATATAGGTTAATCTAATTGAATTGTATCTAACAATAAAAATAATAATTTTTGTACTCTGTATTGATTAATATAAAGTTTACAACACTGTTACCAGATTTTATCAAGTCAAAACCTATTTCGTATATCAATCTATAGACAATGTAATTTGTAATGAAAGGTCCACATATGTTAAACGTGAATGATGTTTCCATGATATTAATTGAGGAGGTATACGTACAAAAGGCATATAGGTAAAACCTTTCCTGAAAAATGCGAATAAATATTTGTCTTTCTGTTTCCTTTGGTCCCTATTTGTGTAGCATATTGTAGAGTTTATTATGAGGTACTATATTGTATTCAAATGTGAATTATTAAAAGAAAAATAGCACTGAAATAGTTCAATCATGAAAGAAACGCAATCTTGTAGCGTAAAGAGTTCTTTTTATGCAAAACTTATATTGGGTACTAAATATAATTAATAAGAATTCAATAGCTCCATTATTTCAGATGAAGTGTAATCTAGTACTAATAGAAAGGATTAACATTGCAGTGAAATCAAAATAAAAAAAAATGCTATTAACTCTATCACAAAAGAATCTTGTATATAATAAATATTGAAATTAAAACAGAATAATTGGCAACTGTCGTAACTGAACTTGCACCTAGATTCCTTAATTGCCGGTAGACTATGCTGTCCATTACACTACCACTACAGGGCCAACGTTCCTTTCGCCTCTCAGCTCCTCATTGCTAGTTATGAGGTCTGTAGTGGACTACTGAATTTTGAATTATTCCTTCCGTCACACTCAGTAAAACGATAACAATAATTGGAGTCGTCTTTAAATACAAGAATATTAAACAGTACAGCCAAACCATTCTCCTAATAGAATTGAGTGTTTACGTGTAGTTTAGGCATGGGAAAGTTTTGAAGATAATCAAATTCTATCAATGACTATAAAGGATCGTAGACTTCATAGACATTGATATCCGTGTTTTCTCCTCGCTGATTTAGTATCCCCCACAGGTAAGTTTTGGAAGACAGTTTACTCTAATGTTATCTGTTCCAGTAGTCCCACGGTTTCTAAATCCTGATGAAAGTAGAAAAACTGTGAAGCTATCGAAATGTTAGTTCCGAAAAACGAAATTCATAAAGAAGGCACGACCTTCTTTCAAAACAAGTGTAGTTTCCAAACCAAAATTATGTTTTCTGATCTGAAAGATTATATTGAATACTTAGGTAAGGTCTACAACTGATTGCATGCCCTCTCTGATAGTGGTGTTGAAGACTGTAGTTCTTAATAAATTACATAGATTACTATGAATGTAATGATTGGTTCCATGATAGCCTCAATTCTGGTCCATGGTTTTGTCTATGGTTTTATCCCAAGATATGTGCAAAGAGTCGAGTTAAATTTACATTAAAGTTCTATTAAGAAGTTGAACATATTCTCTAACTTTAGTAAAACTAATTTTTCGTCAGGAAAATGTTATCTTACAAGCGTAAGTTGTTCGTATCTAACTAAATCTAATGTTGTACATTGTCTTCTACCATCTTTAACGTGCGCCAGCCTTTACTTCTGATTACATTCTAATACATTTTAGTGTCAAATAATCAAATACCAGCAAGATCGCAAAATGATACCCTTTTACCTTATATGAGTGTTCGCAAGTAAACAGTTGCAAGCAGCATTGAGAACTTCAAATAAAAGCATCTAGTTCGTCTATAACAAGAACCACAACATACGTGCAAGGACATATTCTTATTTTGTACAAAGACATATTTTTATTTATTTATTTATTAGAAGTTAGAACGGATACAGCAAATGCCATTTTACACAGTTCTTGTAACAATGTGATATAACAATAACAACAAGAACAACACTAAATAATAAGAAATAAGCTCAATTTATGTAAGATATGAAAAAATTTCGTTTTATACATAAAAGACCAACGCGAACTTTCAGAAGAAATTAATGCTACGTGTATCCCTTTGCTTCTTATGCTGGGTTAGCTGGTGCGTCATATTTATGATTATGTTGAACAGAGTATAACACGATTATATATTTGTCGACTTCACCACTAAGTTTTATTACAGAAATTTATTTTACTTAAGTCAACAAATGAGTCGAACTTTAAACTAGCTGGTAGAGGAGCCTAGAAATATGCCTAAAACAGTGGTAGTGCTGGTATTGAAACCTAAAACAGTTACATGAAATTCACTTCCTATACATCTTTCAGACAATCTAGTAAACAAACTTCAAATGAAAAATATGAACTATGTCCACATCAAATCAAATATGATAAAACAATGACATTAAATTTTTGAAATTAATTGTTTCATGGAAAAACTATCAACATCAAACTACGTATTTATTTAGAATTTGAATTCGGTGTTGTTATTTTTCTACATGAACAACTGTGTGAATCATCTCCGGTTTAATGAATTGATCATTGACAGTAGCTTATCAAAATTAAATCACGTGCTGTGTTAACAATTCACTCTTTTAAAAGTAGAGAACTGAACATGCCTATTAATAGGGAATCAATACATGCTAATATTAACTTACACTTACATACACCAATACATACACATATAGAAGAAAAAGTACTGATATTGTTCATCCATGCATTAAGCGTAACGGAAAATAGATAATGAAGAGCTAAAATCAATAAAAAATAATTACGGACTGTTTGAACAGTACGCTGTGAAAATAAAACAATATTAATTGACAGGAGTTTGTAGATATAGATCACAAGCGGACAGTTTCTCCTCGTTTCATTCAATTCTTCCAGCGTTTGTTTTTATTTAGAAATATAACAATTAACAAAAGAATATTACTCTTAAGATAAATAATTATTTCGTAGAAAATTTTAGATTCTACTGAACAAGTATTCAAATAGTTGTTTATTAATATTTACATTTAATATCGCAGCTTGCTGAAAATATATTATGTCGTTAATCAGTTTGTTAATGTGTGAAACTGTGGCAGTGATGTAACTTCCAAAATTAGTATTTTTAAGATTTCATTTTATGTTTTCATTAGAATGACAGAGTTCTCATAATTTTAGAGATTTTACGATATTTAACAAAAAGCAATTTAGTTAAAATACGCTTCATGGGAACATGTATTCGAAGAGAATTGTCACATAATCCTCAAGTTTCATGGTTCCATTCTATTTGTTACTGTGTATAAGAAAGTTACTAATAAAATATATATTTCAATGTCTTGTTTAGCAGCACTAATTTGGGGGCCAGAAGATCGGGGTCAGGTTCCAAACCTGACCATTACATAATTTCATTTTCTCTGCTTTTCTCTCATTCAAATCAGGCGAATTGAACGTCTCATGAAACTGTAGGAAGTAATAGAGACGTTATAGGCTCAGATGTTGAAAAGCTCGTAAATATGTAGAAAGTGGCTTTATTGGTGACCACGTTATGTGACACTCAAGACGAAATCCTTGTATTTAAACCAACATGTCTTTGCGACAGTTCAGATCGCATCGCTTTCAACTCGTATCTCTCAATAAAGATATCTTAAAGTATGTGGAACAAACACATACACTGCGATAAATTAAATTTAACTTATATGTGTTGCTTCACATTTTATTCAGACATAAAACTGGAAGTTTAACTGTTAACCTTTTGCCAGTTCAGTAAATTACTAATATGAATTTGACATTTTAGTTATTTATGCACTTTGTTTTTTTAATCAACTACACATTTAAAGACTATCTTGATGTATTTTTGTTATGTTCATTGCTGTTTTCCTCTTTAACCTATTTCCAAATTTAACTCCATATAATTTTTCAGTATACAATATCCTCTTCAGCACACTGCAATGTCTCTAAAAATTTAGTGCTTAGCCAATGTGGTCGGCATTCTCCCATCCAATGTTATGCACTACTTTCGTCTACATTTTTCTTTAGAGTAACTGTGTAACAATGTTTAACAACTATTCTGACAATGAGTTCCACTTTCTAAACACTTCATCAAACGGTAACTATCAGGTTCAGATGTATTCATTAATAATTTTAATTTATTGATCCACAGCACTATTTGTGGTGTGCTATATTTTAAACACTTCCATATCTGATGGAGATATTAAACCACTACTCAACTAAATAAAAGAAATATTTGAAGAATTTATCATGATGGAAGTATCTTTCATTATGCACGTACACATTTACCTAACCTCAACGTCTGCAACAGGAAAATAACTTTCTGTGTAATTTTCACGAATCTTTATTTTCGACACTTATTTGTAGTCATTCATCAATCCTATTTCCAGAACCTTTCACCACAGGCAATGATTAGAATAAAAATTACATCCACTGATTTGAGTCTTGGGAAATGATCATTTTCAGGGCGCAAATCGTAATGACAAAAACTTCAAATCCATTTTAATAAACTTCTGATTTAAGCAATTACATGCTTCTTAGCTAATAGAAGTAAAATAAATCAGCTACTGATATTGTGTTATGCTTCAGTGTAAGTCCGTTGATTAATCTTAAAAAAAAAGAAGGCGCCACTAACTTTCCCTTCCAATTCACACGCCAGTTATAAAATGTGTTAATTTTATTTCGCATTCTTATTAAAAGTGTATTGTTATTTTCTTGCACTATTCAATCATATTAATATAGCAGGCAGCTCTGTCTTGTTTATTTCATGTGTAATTTATATTTACAGAATTTGTTGCAAGATGGCCTAGACTGTTTAAATATTTGGCCAGTTGCCTGTAAAGTCAGGCAAATGGGTTGGATTAACAAAAACCCTTCAGTTACCAAAAATATTCAAACAAAGAATACTTAGACATTTTCTCTACTATTATGCAGGTACACATTGCGACTGTTATTGTGATTCAGATTGTTATCCTACATGTATTCTAGTACAGAAAATTTCTAAGTAATCTTTGCTTCAATATGTTTCGGAAACTGATCAGTGTTTCTGATTTTCATTAGTCACGTTCCATCCAACCAGTTGCCTAATCTTTTCTAGTGAACTGGCCGAAAACAGTTTTACAGTGTACGTTAATTCACTGTCGGCAAACTATGAACGTTGGGAATTCCTACATTACTCAAAAGCTGGAATTATACCAAGCAACTAGGAAAACAAGCATCCAATAACTACAGAAAAAAATAATATATATGTTGTAGGAATGTAACTGTTAACAACAAAACGTATGGTAATATTGTGTACGATATTTTTAAAACTCAAAAATTGATATTAGGAAGTAAGTTACTACCCCTTTATTTCTCTGCAGTTATGATGTCGCAAAGGGAACTCAAAAAGTGACCTGATGATTCGGAACAGTCGCAAAACACAGACTGAAAACTAGAATTTCAGGTAGTTTTACATCTGACAGTTTCGCAAAAGTCGTAACATCCATTCAGATATTTGTAGTATTTAAGTCTGGCTTTTTCTATCACCTCATCTAAAATATGTAGATGATAATCTACAATATATCTATGCTTGCAGAACGCAAAATTATTGGACCAGATCTACACTCACGAAAGACTTACGATAAAGCATTAGCTTAGTATGAAATTACGTCACATTCCACGGCAAATATACCAGGTGTATGAATAAGTTTTTGCCGGTTTTTGTGGTAAAGAAAACACGTAATTTTCAAGGAAATTAATTTTGTTTTATTCAAAGTATTGGCCATCAGCTTCTGCACATTTCGTCCATCTTTCAGGTAATTGATTCATACCATGGCAGAAAAACTGCTTGTCTTTTGCGGCAAACCATTCGTTGAGCCATTTTTCACGTCTTCGAAATTGCTGAAGTGCTGCTCTGCGAGCGCGTGCCCCATTGATGCGAAGTGGTGGTAGTCAGATGGCACCAGGTCTGGGGAGTACTGCGGGTGCGGAAGGATGTCCCATCTAAGCGATTTCAAGATGTCTTTCACTGGTTTTGCTGTGTAAGACGGCGCATTGTCGTGTAACACAATCACTTTGCCATGCCTTCGGGACCATTCCGGTCGTCTTTCGATCAACGCGTGATTTAAACTAATCATTTGTTGGCGATAGCGTTGTGCATTAACGGCTTCGCCGGGTTTCAAGCGTTCATAATACACAATACCGCTCTTGTCCCACCAGATACAAAGCATTGTCTTCTTGCCGAAGCGATTTGGCCTTGGTGTTGAAGGACCGGCTTCGCCAAGTGAAAGCCAAGATTTTTTCCGCTTCGGGTTTTCAAAATAAATCAATTGTTCGCCACCCGTCACAATTCGATACAAAAAGGATTTTCTTTCGTGGCGTTGAAGCAGCATTTCACAAGTGGCTTTGCGATTTTCCATTTGACGTTCATTCGAATCGTGTGGGACCCATTTCCCCAATTTATTGATCTTCCCCATTGCTCGTAAACGTCTGCTGATTGTTTCTTGTGACACATTTAATGCTTTTACCAATTGTTGTTGAGTTTGGGTTGGGTCATTCTCCAATAACACCTGCAATTGCTTGTTTTCGCACTTTTGTGGTCTACCAGAGCGCGCACTGTCTTTCACATTGAAATCACCACTTTTAAATTGTCGAAACCATGCCTCACATGTTCTAATCGATGGAGCGAGTTCACCATATGTTTCTACCAGCACACGATGACTTTCAACAGCCTTTTCCTTTTGATTAAATAAAAAAAACAATGCGTGCCGCAAATGTTCTTTTTCAGGCACAATCTTCTACATGATCACTGAACGATAAAACAAAGACGCTAGTGTTTGGCGGACTCAATTTGTGTGTGTTTGTAGTTTAATGTCAGACGAATAAAATTACGTGTGTGTCAAATGAATACGCTTCGTACTTTTCGCTGGCGCCATCTCTTAGTTAAACCGGAAACTACTTATGCATACACCTGGTATACTACAAAAAATATTACTTTGTGTGTTTTTCTTTTTTCTTTCGTTTAGTAGAAACATGTATAGCTGACTAGATTAAAAAAAATCAAACCTCTTCAGTAAGATTTCTTAACTCGTGGATCTTTGGCTACTTGTAACCTGCCTTTTAGAAAGTCCAAAGAATGCTAAAAAAAAGGTCCTCTATTAGATTTATTAACTGTATGGCCAGTGATGCACAAATAACGTATTTTGAAATTACCTCGCATCTTTGATCAAGGTTAACAGGTTAGCTATAAAAAAATGTTTCTCAAATTTTCGAAAGTACGAACTACTAAATTGATGTGTTTGCATGTGAGAACCATTAACTTCATCTATAATACAATGCGAGATTATAATACGAGTACTATTATATATTTTATGTATCGTATAATGAAAAACAATTTTATATGCAATGTTAAATTAATTAAATAAAATAACAAATATTGTTAATATGTTAGAAATGTATGTACATACAATGATCGGAAAACGCACACAAAAGAAAATAAATAAAACAAATTTAAGTTACAAGAGGCAACAAGCATTGTAGGTATCACGATTATATCTTTGCTCCCCTGTCAGGGCAAACCGTTATTGATAGATTCGTTCAAAGTTACGGTACGGATATTCTAGCCATGGCATTTCCAACGATATCTCAACAACGTCTCAGAGCCTTGTTGTCTTTGACAATAACAGACGGACAAAGGTTCCACATTAATAGCAATACATCGCCTTATGCTATCAAGCGACCTAAAACAATAGAGTGGTTTAGGAACAGACACATTAGCAGATCTTTCCCTACAAATGCTACGATTTTACTTCTTACCAATGTCCAAATTACAGCTTGCAGTATGTTTCTCGTAGGCATTTGGTTTTCTTTAAATGGTTGTATAAAAAGAATTGTTTTTAATAGTTGTTTTTAAACTTATTTCCTATACTCATTTTCCTCCATCACGTGCCTCGAACATTTCCCATTTCAACTTTCCACTTATGTCTTATAGAAATGAAGTTAGGGCAAAACGAACTTCATTAATTGATTTCTCGGACCATTCGAGCAAGAGTTTATATATCACATGACCCACTTCCTATTTAAAATTTCGAAGATGATTCTACATGGCCATTTTCAAGATGGTGGTCATTAATGTTGTAATGTTGTACCGTCTTGCATTCTATCCAGTATCTATTCAAAGTCATATAATTTCGATATCTTTAGTCCTTTGTAAGAGAAAATATTATTTCGTCATGAGTATTTGATTTTCTTGCTATCTACGGTTCATCTTTCTTGGGTCACCCTGTCTTTATCTGCGCACCGTTGCAACTATAATGTTAGCTCCATAGGTTCTTCTAAGTGCTGTACGTGTATACCAAGTCTCATTAAAATCTAGCTTCCTCTCATAGTAAGTGTATCTTGTTAGAGCAGATATGATGATCCTGCACTGTCTGATCTCGAGTTTGTGGCAGTCTATCGATGAGACATCTCTGCGCAACTTAAAATTAGTGACATCCCGGAGCAGGTGATAAGTGACGTCATCTCTTTTCTTCGAGTAGTATTCTTTACATTCCTTAGAATCAGTGATACCATATCTGGTCTTTTTGTTAAAAAACTTTCGTATAATTTTGACAGCTGAAATTTGGATTTAATTTCATGATCAAACGGCCACAAACGTTTCCTCCAAAACAGACTCTTAGCCGGCCAAAACTGTTTCCAGGGAACACCACGTGGAGATTGTAGCGGTGTCGGAGCACTTTCGGCTTTTGCATACCCTCCACCGCTCATATGTTAGTACCTGCCGCTGATAATCCAGGTCTCAACTATCAGATACAAATACCTGCAATTGATACTAGAATACAAACAGCAAGCACTTACAATAAAGGGTACCGAGTGGACTCTGCCCCCCATCACTATATGTTAGAAATAATATTTTGTCTTTACGAATATAGTTTTCATTACTTATTGACTCATGCACATATGGGAAAACTTTAGGCAGAGTGGTGTTATAACGTAACTCAAAGCATTTACACCAGAATTCAATTACTAACACTTTATTACATACACTTTCTATGCACACATTGCCTGGTTCAAAGCCGGTACAGTCAAGCACATCAAACTTACCATTGCTTAAACCTACTACACAGATAATAAAAAATTCCAAACAAAATAACGTTAATATCATCCTCAATCCGCATTACATACAATTAGGGCTCTCAACATCAATTTTACTGCTTTACTTGAACAGCTGATTGCATCATTAATTTCGTGCAACTTGATCACAGGCTCTTGCCCACTTCGTTCAACATTTTCTATCAAGAAACTATCTTTAGTTCTTCCATGAGTGAACATTGAACAAGGGTTCCTATAGCATGCATTTATTAAGTTTTCGCGTACAGACGTCCAGCAATTAAGTGTAATCGATCTACACACAGGCATGCGTCCTATGGGGATAATTTAAATGTGAAATAAATCTGGCTTTAATGGTTATGCCCCTTTCTAGGAAATGTCTCAATTTAAATATCTCGTGTGATATTTCTTTATACAAATTTAAGGAATATTTACTATATTGACCGCTTACTTTCAAGGCAGTAATTACTAGTTTTACATCGTATGTGCCTTTTAGCAAAATAGATTGAACAGCATTCTGAATATATATTGCAACCAC
>JAGDQP010065508.1:0-11410 GCA_022664845.1 Lepisma saccharinum | reverse complement strand
AATTTAGTACGTCGCACAGTGGCATGGATACTTAATCTGGCAGGACAAAAAGGATAATTCTTTGGATTTGGAAATAGCATAAAACTTTCTTAATATGATGCAAAATGATTGTGCACCTATAGGTGTGAGAGCTGGTAGATGTCGCTTGTTTGGCGTGATCATATTTCTGTCGTTAGCGTCGGTCTACAATTACATTAGAAGTTACGACCTATGTACACGCAGTTTATGATCGACCGAATAAAGATCCTTAGCGAATTAAACTACAGTGGAACCTCGATATATCGAACTTCAAGGGGAACAAGAAAACTTCGAATTATCGAGGATTTCGATATACCGAGGTTCGATTTATCATGGTGATTTCGGACTGACTGCGATATATAGAGGTTCACAACAACAAAAACTAAGTTTCTCACACGCGCACTTTTCTGTCAAACTGGACTCGGGCTAACTGATGACAACTAGGGGAGGGGGGATGCAATAACAACTGTAAACAATGGTGGGGGGTACAGATTGCAACATGGACGATTGTCGTTCAAATAACGAACTGAGTTTCGTCTAAATACAGTGCAGTATTATAGATTTTATCAAGACAACTTTGATATATAGAGATTTTCCAATCAAAACTTCGATATATAGAGGTGAGGTACCAAACCAAGCAAGTATGAAAATTCGAAATATAGAAGTTTTCCTGACCAGTCCTTCGATATATAGAGGTAAAAATACACATGGGAGTGATAGCAGGTTCAAGGGGAATGGAATAACTTCGATTTATCAAGGAATTCGATATATCGAGGTTCCACTGTATATGTTTTTCCATTGATGTTTAATAAATTTAATCTTTATGTATTATTCTCTTCTTCTTTTCTTGGTATATTCTTGCCCGTTGTAAAAATATGTCGTAGTCCGTTGTAAATATATATTCAGCATTTAAGTTTGTTATTTGGGTGTATAATTAAAATTGTTTAATGGTCAATTTCAACCAACTTTTTTTTTAAATATAATTTTCAGTGATAATGGCGCAATTCCAAAAAAGAGCTGTTTGACGAAACGAACGTGTGCGTAATCTTAGGATGACTAAAAGTGGTTTGGAAGATTATGATGAACCTATTCGTGAACAAGTGCAGAATAAAATCCTTAATTTTGCACGCACACACACACAAAGACTAAAACTAGGTATTTTTTTAGAAGCAGACAGTACTCAAGCAAGAAAGCACATTGGTAGATTCCGAAATTTTTTTCAATAAGTTTCGTATTTGATCTCGAAAAAGGAAATTGAAACATTTGTTGGAAGCAAATACAGTTGGTGTGGTTGTTCTTGCAGCTGAAATGAGCTCACGATAAACAGGCTTCAGTTCCAAACCGACACTTAACATTGTATCATGAATAGTATTTATCCAATTGTGCAGCTCAATATTTAGCATCTGAAAATCTGTATGCTTATTTCATTATTAGGTTGTAATTAATTCAGATTATATACTTATTTTATAGGAAAAATTTGCAACCGACCAACTCTTAATAGATTTTTGAAACAATTAGACATAGTCCTTTAACTTTCATATGTACCGATTTTCCTTAAAAAAACCCACTCAAATTTGGAAAGCTGGACAACTAAGCAAGAGATATATACTAAATGACACCGTAAAAACTAGCTAGTGATTTTTACCCTTTACCCGGAATTATAGGTGAATAAATATAAATTGCATCAATGCCACAAAATGTGCATTAAGATACTTATCAGTAATATACAGTTGATAAAAGAAACCATGTTTGCTGTTGGAATTATGTCGGAGGAAATTTTCAAGAGTGCCAGGAATAAGAATTATAAGAATATTTGGGAATATCATATCCTCAAATTTTCTGGAGCCCGTACAATGACTGACTTGATGTACATGTTATTAATTTCTACGGACCCGATTTCAAGCAGTCTTCGAGTTTAATGCCAAAAGAGGAGTAAAATACATATCCAGGCGTATTGAGTTTGACAAAAATGGTACTATTTTTACAAAAAAATATCTGAATTTTAGAGTGGGTGGATTCGGACCCACCCTCTATGTACGTCCATG
The DNA here is from genome assembly GCA_022664845.1 of Lepisma saccharinum. NCBI lineage: Eukaryota > Metazoa > Arthropoda > Insecta > Zygentoma > Lepismatidae > Lepisma > Lepisma saccharinum. Next base: position 9,347 of record JAGDQP010065508.1, on the reverse strand, counting down.
AACCAGAAACTTCGAAAATAATAATTTGCACCAAAAATTCATCTGAAACTATACCGATATTAGGCAGGTTTTCGATATTTCAACTGCTATAAATAAAATAATAGTTTTGTACTTCCAGGTTAAGTATCCGAACCATTATGCGTTGTCCAGTAGATGGACACTGGCAGCATCGCTGGGCAATCATTTCAAATTAGTTTGTATACACAATTATGCGTATACCCACCTCAATTGTTTAGGCATTACCGTATACCCACCTAAATCTGATGAAATAACTAGAGTAACCGAAAGTTTTTAGTTTCAACAAGGTAAGCGTATACCCACCAAAACATTTAGCATTACAACCCTGGGTGTTTTACATTTTGAAGCTCATTCATTGCGCATAAACAATCAACTATAATATTCAGATATTGATAATGGTTTTCGTAAATTTCTTCTAGAATTTGTTGTAACTCTAATTTTCAATCAACGAGTGAACTCCTTTTTTTAGAACTAGTACCGGTACCCTAAATATTGAAATTTTATAATTTAAATGTTAGTTAAAAGTAGAATTTACAATTATTATTCTTACAAAACAGAAGCTAGAATTTTTAGATTTTCAAAATATAACTTACACCTACGTATCTTCTAAGACAAACTATAGAATTTAAATACTTACACTTTGTATACTGGCAGCATCACCAGAGAGTCTAGCACAGAGCGCTCCTGTGCTATTTCGTTTATCATCAAACCATCCAATTTCCTGCTTTAACATGCTACTAAAACTCATTATTCGCAGCCTCATAGTTAGTTTTACTCCTGCCACGTTAAACATATACATCTGGAACGGAATAAAGAGACACTTCAGCCATCATAGTTATCAAGTTCACATTATGCATGCATGGATGTTTAATGAATTGGTAAATGGCAAGTGCTTGAATGTCTTTTAGGAATTTTTTGTCACTTGTTTTTCTTGTCACTCTTTTGGCACTTGTTAATTATTTTTTTTGTCACTGTAGGCAAATTGATTACCTGCTGTCAATAGTATTATTAACGCACATGCACACCAAATCCCACAGGGTGCGAAGAAAGCTTAATAGTATACTTTTAAGGTGAAAATAGAACAGAAGCATAACAACTGTAGGACCAGACCAAACCAACCTACATCGAGCGTATATTTTAGAAATGTTCTACATTTTATATCATGATTTGCTGAACTTCCAATCAAAATTTTCCTGCTTATTAGAGAAAAAAAGATAGCATACAGCATAAACACCTATCACGAAGAGGTCAAAAGTTACCTTACACATAAATTGTTAACGATTGGCTGAATTGTTATCGTGATAAGTTTAATGCACAAGTTTATAAGTACAGTACATCACAAATGGGCCAGTGTACTAAGTGTTCAAAGTATCTTCCGTTCTCTCTCAAACAAAGGTGGCATCGCTTTGAAACCGCGTGACAATTCCCGAACAGCGGTCCCATAGTGGGGAGATGCTTGGTCTTGCATCTAGACTTCTTAACTCAGGTACAATTGTGTTCTCCAAAATAGCGAGGTAATTTTCTTGTCGGAAACAATAAAAATCTCTGTCAATATCAATGACAGAATGTATGTGTATATTTCGGTAAAGTGATTTTTAGGACACACGGTATACTGTCGCATCCCTCCCCATTAGTAAAGCGAGTTGCCGTGCCTCAAACACGTTTGTCCCGCAACCAGGTCCTCATAGAGAAACCTAACGGTACAGTTTGTAAATAAGAGGAAAAGGGATGTGAGGAATTTAAAAGGAAAGAGAATACGGGAGAAGGGGAAGTTATTCCTGTCATTAAAGTTTTTTTTTTTTTTTTTTTGACAATATCATTTCTCTCTCTTCAGCAGCTGAATAGTGGACCGGAAATGATGAATTATAGCTGAACGGTTTTTCTTTAGACCCCTTTCATGCACGGCGATTCTGTCGCGAGTCAAAGAATTCGACTGCCGAGTGGTTTCTTTTGTACCTTCTTATGCACGTTCGACTTGTCGCGTGAGTTGGTGAACAAGAGAAAGAAAGGAAGAGTGTCGATACAGTGTTGACAGTGCTTTCTTTTGCATTCGAGAGTAATTGCATTCATGTGCCGAGCAAGGACAGAACATACAAGATTTAATTATCACTTAAATAAAATCAAAGTAAAACAATCACCTTTGTGTATCGTATGTGATCAGGCAAATGAGGCTGTCAAACGTATTGTTGATCAAGAAACTATACCGTAGTAAATTGAAGAAACCACTGACCAGACTACGAGCACGAATGATCAGTGAAGAATTCAGACACTTTCACCCGGAAGGGACTTTGTTCTTTGGGAGGGGAACTAGAAACTATTGTTTAGATTTTAGGACTCAACCTATGGGGTAACAATGAACTAAGAATTTTGGGCTTCCTAATAATGAATCGAATCACACTTCGTGCAAATAATTCGAAAAGAATGAAGAGACTCTTTGTAAATAACTCACTGAATCAATTGGAAATACATGTATAGAGGAAGTTTTTAGTAAACAAGAATTATAAATATTTCGTTTATAGTTTTACACATATGTACAGTATGTACCAAAAAGTAATTGGTCACCCTGTAACGAAGGTGATTGACCTTGTTCGGCCGTCATGTAAACTAAACAATGTCTGATTTGTTTGAGTGAGCAAAGAACCAGTTGTGAAGGATATGGTGCATGATGGAGACCTACCGGATTTCGAGGAGTATATATATATTGCTAATGGTCGGTACACCCTCAATCCCAAGGGTACATGCCACACCCCTAATGTTATATACATCCTAACCTACAAGTTCTGTGATGCCTTTTATGTGGGGGAAACAAGTTGTGCTCTTAACATTCGAATTAATAAACATCGTCACTTCTGTACTATCAACAAACCGGATACCCCAGTTTCCTTGCACACCGAGTCCCACAATACCAATTTTGATCTATCTTTCTTGGTTGCCATAATCCACATTTTACCTCTTACGACCAGCACCTCAACACGCCGTCTGTGGGAGAATGCCTTTATTCACGGTTTGAGCGCGAAAATAAAACCTGGCCTTAACCGTCAATAACTCTAAGCTCCCCTTTTCCTCTGCATTTCCAACACATTTCGACCCACGATCCCACCTTGTACTTACACACTATACAGTTATTATTATTTCAAGTTCAGGATATCTACGCGCTACAGCAGTCAGTTGTTCTCTAGTTTTGTCCGGTACGTGTCGCCACTGTTTCTTCAAACTTGTACTTTGTGAACATGTGAACTTTGCTGTCTTCCTCTTTACTTGAAAAAGTGTGAATACACAAAATATAGTAACTTTTTTGTGTGTACATGTGAATATGTGTGATTCAGTGCGTTAGTAATCTGTAAGTAATCCTTTTTTCTCCTTCATTTGTCTAAAATTTACCTTAAATTGCCTTCCCGGCTTTCCTTTGTACTAGTTATATATATTACACGTACAAAAAGCTGTAAAATTCGAGCAAAGAGACCAGAGGTGCAAAAAGTTCTGCCAAGTTCGTCAGCCCTAAAAAGTGGTGAAATGGAGGATGAGATGAGGAACACTGAAAGTTGACGCGAGGTGGTAAGGTTCATGATTCATGATGTTCGAGCCTCAGGGTTGGTGGTGGTGCGCGTGGTGGGTTTTAGAACTGGCACCAGCCTTATGTCTTGAAGATCATCAACCTTGCCACCTCGCGCCAACTTCCAATGTTCCTCGTACATGCCGTCGCCAAGGAACTTGGCTCATACATCCTCCATTTCACCACATTTTAGGACTGAGGAACTTGGCTGAACTTTTTGCATCTCTGGTGTTTCTGCTCGGATTATTATTACATTCACAAAACGGAACAGGAAGGTTCCAGATATTCGCGAACCAGAACACTGTTCCGATTCGCTCTGCTCCATTTCGAGTTTGAATTTTAATTGTATTGATGGCATTTAGTCATCTAAGGCTCACGCTGGTATAGGGGAGGGGAAATGATGCGGGAAGGCATCGGTCAGAGCCTAAGTTCCACCTGGCCTTTTACCTAACATAGTGGCATAACAGCTGACAATATCCGTTGTCATAGAAACGTGCTTCCACCATACTTTCAACTGACGTCACGCTCGCAGGACCTCGTGACTCTTGTGGAGTTTTTTCTAATTCTTTGTTTATAACAGTCACGTATACCACTTAATGTTTATAAATCAGAATTAGACAAATCTTCAAAGAAAGTTTAATAATGTTCTATAATTGAATACTTGTATTAAAAACCGGGCTAAGTGCTGAAATTGTTGTTTGCAGACAAATGCATAAAACTACCTAGATCTTATATTATTAGTAATGGCAGGAACATTCTAGTGGCCACAATTTGAAACATTCAGAGAATAAGTTAGAGAGAGTCCAATTATTACTACACTGTGGTTGACACATAGGTCGTATTTTAGCAAGAAAATCAATATGTATTGTTTTGGCACTGATTTTTAATATCTATAAGTGTTCAATTGACATAAAACTGTAAAACTTTTAATTTCAGCCATTTGAGATTAATGCACACATCAAATAACCGATGGGGGAAATTTTTGAAATATTACACTAATACTCAATGCGGATTTAAAACGAACATTTTATTTGTGAAGATTGTGCAGATTACTTCTTTCAATGTTGCCAATTTTTCAAATTTCATCAGACATTTTCTGTGAATCTGAATGTACATTACAGACATTTCATGTCAGATCAATATAAAATAAAATAAGTTTTTGACCTCATCAGTTCTGAGTTTGATAAAAGTTGGTATGAAGAACATATATGAGAAAGTAGGTAATTGTGCCAATTTTCAGATTTTTATTTTGAAAATTGTCCAAGATTCAGATGTCAGGAAAATCAAAGTTTTCGAAAAAATAAAAATAATAAATGACAAACTAACATACATAAAAATGACTTTAAACTTTCCCCTAATTGTAGTAGAGTGGAAATTCAAATACCTTTGGAAAGCTAAAGAATAAAGCTTTCTATTGATACCTTACATGTCCTCCTGACGACAGATTACAGTTTCAACGTAATTTACTGACTGTGACTTTTGACTTTGAATATCTCGAAACATGCATGTCAGAAAATTATGGAAAAAATATGTTTTATTGCCACATCATATCTCCACCCATGTAGCAAATATTAGGCTGACACCACAATGGCAAGGTAGTGCAGGATTAATGGGAGTATCTGTCCTGCAGCCAGATTTATAATATCCACATTATATAAAATTGAATGTTAGAATGTGTGCGTCCGCATCACGCTCAAACGGCTTGACCGAGTGGAATGATTTTTCGCACATGATCAGCTATTGGATCCGTGTAGGAAATTACCATTTTTTTTAACAGAAAGTGACTGTGGCGTGAACTAACTAATAAAAACATTAATTTCATTGTTTATAACAATGCCATAAATACATTGTTTCCATTTTTAAGTTAAAACAACAACCAAAAATAAATAAATAGTTTAGAATTTTAAAATTTAAATGTGGATTGTTGTAAATAAAATTATTTAGATTTTATGTTTTTAAGCATTGCAATAGTATTAATAGTTGTAGTATTAGTAGTAGTTATAAATAAGTTATTTTGTTATAAAATATAAACATTTCATGTATAATAAACCCAAATCCTCAAGGTAAGAAATGGATGGTGTGTATCTGTATCTTACCTGCAGAAGTGTACAGCATGTCACTCCCATTAATCCTGCACTGCCTTGCCATTGCTGTGCCAGCCAAATATTTGATACATGGGTAGAATAATGATGTATCAATAAAATATATACATATATATTTTTTTCATAATTTTCTGAGATGGCCTGTTTTGAGATATTCAAGGTTTAAAAAGTCACAGTAAATGACCTTGAAACTGTAATCTGTCGTCAGAAGGCCATGTAGGGTATCAATAGAAAGCTTTATTCTTTAGCTTTCCAACGGTGTTTGAATTTCTACTCTACTACAATTAGGGAAAAAGTTACAGCCATTTTTATGTATGTGAGTGTTTTTTATTATTATTATTATTTTCAAAAATTATTATTTTTCTAACCTCTGTATCTTGGACAATTTTCAAAATAAAATCTGAAAATTGGCAGAATTACTTACTTTGTCCTATGCGTCCTTCACACCAACTTTCATTAAAATCAGAACTGGTGAAGACACAGAATGTCTCATTATTAAAATGCATCGAACACTTTTGTTTTTCCAAATATAATTTTGTTAATATAATTAAAATACCTGTAGAAAAGTAGCTATCCCAGCTCCAATACCCAAAACTAAAAATGCAATACAGTAGTAGTTTGTTTCTGATCGTACATCTTCTTCTTTTGGCAAGGAAAGAACCTAGAAAAAGGGAATTTAAAAATGCCTGTAAATATCGGTACTTAATTTTAGAATTATTATTTGTGAACAGTTCACAAATATTAACAGTTAACAATAATATTATTATTGAACAGTTCAAGCTTGACTGTAGTGTGATTTCAAATAATTTATTGAGAGCTTTCTGTAATTATAAAATATTATATTGAAACAGCAATAACTAGCTATTTCAGAAATTAATAAGAATAGCATAGTAAAACGAAAACATTCAGTATCATTACGTTAGGTAAGTTCTCATCCGTAGATGTATTTGAATTTATTTATGGCCTTTAAGGATCTGTAGCTCAGGCTGAAAACATAGAGATATTTTTATAATGTTGCTAATAATGGTTCCATAAATCATCTCTTTTCTACAAAAAACTCTATAGCATCTTGCAACAGTGACAGTAGAACAATGACAATTTAATTTCTATCTAGTGCTGTGGTTGAATTAGGATTTTGGGTGTACATAAATAATGTACACATTGCACCCCACATTTAATATATACATTTACTTAACAACACATATTAACAACTCTCATAAACAGAACTTCACACACACTTATCTTACATCGCCGTTCGGCCTGATGATGAAAGGAGTACCGTTTCGAAAGACCTAGCCGCCACTGGATTAAATAAACTGTTAAGAGGATATTTCGGCACCTTGGTGTTGAAGTGTTTTTCATTATAATATAATGATTTCGTTTAATGCTCTACGATTAAGTTACTTCATAAACGAATATACTTAACCTAACCTTACCTATAGAATATTATCTTGAATACCTGTTCAATAAGACATTAGTCATAATCTATAAGTTATTAAAAGAAATACACAATCCTGAAAATAATTTATTTTTAAATGTGGCAAAGTGTGTTATTATCAAAGTGTGTAGATGAAAATTTTCGTAAGAATGTGTCTGGTCTAAGTAACATCGTAAGTCTCAAGTCATGTGATATTTGAATAACTCGTTGCAACCTCATAACCGAGACAATCCGGAAACAGCAATGGGCCTGGTTTATTTGTAAATCACTACTCCTGCGTTCCCATGATGTTTCCATGGTGAATCCCAGCTAATAGCTTTTCAAATTTGAAAAAAACAAAACAAAACAAAAAAAAAACACCTCTGTCAGTTTAAAATCAGCAGTCTTCTGTCAGTAATTTCCAGTTTTTTTTTTAGGCATGCATGACAAATGCTGGGATGGTACCTTCGAAATATAGGACCTGGCCGACTCCTTTCACACGTCCCTGTCCTTTCCCTTATCCCAGTCTGAGCCAGATTTACCACACGGCCATAAAATTAATTCGATTCAATTCAATAAAAGTGTGAGCAAACCATAATGACCACTTTCAAATGAAACATTTTGATCATTACGTCATCACTAAAAGCGTAAAGACTTATCTTACAGATAACACTATTTCAAGTGGGCACTCAGATCTATATATACATATTTAAAATCAGCATAAAAAAACTGTGTGAAATGTTAGGTGCTCATTGGCCAGTGGTTGAAGAGAAATTGTTGATACAATAGTCAGATTCTTATCTGTGAAGAGTGATATAAAAGTGTTGAAATACCATTATATTTTAAAATTGCTGAAAGAAATGGAAAGCAAATACACAGTAGTGGGTACTGGGTGGAAGGCGCTTCCTTGTGGAGGGTACATTCATCATGGCCGCCATCTTGAATCTCGATTGATTTTCCTAAACGGGAAGGGGGTCGTGTAATATGTCATTCTGGACTAGAATTTTACGAGAGATGCGTTTCTGAAGTCAGTTTTGCTGTAAATGTAATATTGTGAGAGATAAGAGTATATGAACAATACAATAACCTAGAAACACTCATTTCTTTCTCGAAATAACGACGGAAATGAAACAAAATGCATACAAATTGTTCCTGAGTATAGTGCCCTATCGCTATGGATTTGTACGCATTTGGGTTTCATTTTCATCGTTATGTCAAGGCACAATAGGTGTTTCCAGGCTATTGTATCATTACCCCATTCGACAGCCACAAACTCTTTTCTCTCACTATATTACATTTACGGCAAAACTGACTTCAGAAACGTATTTCTCATAAAATTCTAGCCCAGAATGACATATTACACGATTCCCCTCCCCTTCTCATTTAAGAAAATCAATCGAGATTCCATATGGCAGACTTCAAGATGGCGGCCATGAAGAATAAACCCTCTATAAGGAAGCGCCTGCCACCCAGTACCCATTACTATGTACTTGCTTTCCATTTCTTTCAGCAATTAAAAAATATAATGGTATTTCAACACTTTTATATGACTCTTCACAGACAAGAATCGGACTATTGTATCATCAATTGCCCTTCAACCAATGGCTCCTAATATTTTACACACAACTCAATTTCTTATGCTGATTTTAAATATGTATATATATCTCTTCTAAATCTGAGTGTCCACTTGTGTTACTTGTCAGAAGGAAAAAAGAAAGAAAATGAACCTATATTATTTCCTCCACACTATGCACTTCAGTGCAAAATAACATGTGTCCTGTTGAGACTTTCTGATTGATTGAATTGTTATTATCGTCCTAAACGATCTGATAAGCTTCTAAGAACGCGACCTACAGCTTTTTGTAAACTGGGCTCCGAACTACTCCATTCAATCGACCCCAGCAGGAGTTTAAACCGTGACCACGCGCACAGTAAGTGAGCGCTCTTTCCGCTCGGACACCCAAAGGTCTGTTTGGTCTTGAATCTTTAACACTATCATCCTATTCAATCATTGCCCTACACTTCCGAGTTCGAGATATGGTGGAGGTCTCAACCTCGTATGAAAACTCAACTGTGTTTCGGAACCACGATAAAAGTAGTTGCCACCCTTGAAAGCTACTTGCTCATTTCGAACTAAAGATCAAATCAAACAAACAATTAATTTTTGCATCCTGGCTACCCTTACGCAGTAAATCATTTACTTGATACTAAAGCAACCTTGACTATTCACCCATCACTCTCGGAGTGGAGGGAGAAA
>JAGDQP010065506.1:0-11411 GCA_022664845.1 Lepisma saccharinum | reverse complement strand
AAATTTCATCTTCCTGATAATTTATCTTTCTAATAATGACAATTATCGATCAAAATTCAAGGATGAACTAGGCACAATTTAATTTAAATCTCCCAATGACATTGTACATAAAATTTCTGGAGAGCCGTTTGAGTGAGACATAACATTTATAGGAAATCACACCAATCTTTCTTTGTTAGATGAAGGAAGATACCTACGGAATCTTGAGAATTTGTTCAATTTTAAAATCAATCACACAATGTGTTTGAGTAAATATTTCCTATTCGATAGTGCTGATGGATGTCACCCTCGGCCAGCACCACAGCACAGATCAGGTGCAGTTAAGAAGTCGTACCGGGAAGTTGCTAAAAACTTCATACGTACTACCTTACACACAGCAATCATGGATCGAAATATGAACATTTGTTAATGTCCAGCTATAGAAATAAAACCAAGGGATTGCAACTCATTATCCAGAGCGTTGACTTAGCCGCCGGTCATCCTGACTGGTTTTCCATGGTTTTCCACAGTCATGGCAGAATATGCTCTGGCTGACTTCGTTCCAACACCTCTTTCTTCCCTTCTAAGTTACCTAAAAGCCATAATTAAATTCAAATGTAGTCACAAACCCATGTCGGTACAATTACAATCGGTTTAGAGGCCCAAAATTTTCGGTTCCAAAGGTCACCCATAACAAGGCATCACATTTTCAGAAAAGGTGTGGAGTATCACTGCCTGTATCCCCTGGTTTTTGAAGACACTAGATTAGCCTTAAATGACACAAAAACCAAAGGTGAGGAAACCTTATTTTAAGTCACTTGAAACAATTATTTTTGTTTTATTGTTGAATACGTGTGTGTCACACCACCATTAAATTTTCAGTTGCTATATCTAGTATTGGTGTTTCAACGTTGATATGTTCACAATTGCCAACCTTGAAATTAAAATGTTATGGGCTCTGGTTAAGTAACCCGCTTGCCAACTAGCCCGGGTCTCCCCTATACATTTTCTAGATTGTAACGAAATAAAAGTAAATAAAATGAGCATTGAAATGTTTACACGAGCAGGAAACATTGAAACAGAGCTTCAGAATATAAAATAAACTCAGAAATTATAAATTTAAATTATTTTAGACAACAAGGTTGCAAATTCCACTCTCTTCTCAAGTGCTTGGTGTGATAGATTTTATTTTACCTTCGCCTTTTTATGCTTCCTCCATACATTATATAGTAGTATTACTGTTATAAGTTCTGCTGCATATACTAATAAGGGGAATAGCATATAAAACTGTCACAGGTATTGCAATCGATATACATTTTTGTTTGCACTGTGCTCGTAGTTTCAGCATATTAGAAATTATTCTGTTCAAGAATATTCATTCAGTACATGAAATACAAATTTATTTAAATAAAGTTTAAACCACCATCTTTTAACCTTTTTCTCTTTACATAGTAAAGTAACCCTCTTCCTATGTCACTTTCACCTTTCTAACGCTGTTTTCTTTAATTTTACATATAACAGAAAAAGGAATCAAGGAGAAAACGATTATTGGAGCTAACGAAGAAAGACCAAAATGGAATTCTACTTTTAATATTAAATCACGGACCAGCCAACTCAACATCTGATTGTCTCCTGGCAGGAATAGGAGAAAATGACTACTACTAGGTAAGTTTACAAACTTACCACAGCTTTTTAATATCCAATTTATATTTCATTTAAGAAGTAACCTGTGTTATTAATTTTTATTTTAGGAATACCTTAACGTTTTCATAGGTTATAAGATTATAAAGAAAATTTTCAGATGAAATCACACTGTTAAAAATTTTCAGACATTAACGATCTCAATCCACATTCACTGAGAATACATCTCATTTCTGCCAACATACGTGATCAAAATGGCGACAGCAAAGTCTTGACCAGAATTGCCTGGAAGACTGAGACGTCGTTGGGATAACAATATTAGAAGAGATCTTCGAGATGTAGGTGTTCGTGTGATGAAAAGAGGTTCGATATTGCCCAGGATTAAATCCCATGGCGAACGTTTGCTACTGCGGCGATGAACTTGCGAGCTCCATAAGCCATAGAGTTAGTTAGTTGATTAATTCCCAATCCGTAATCTAAATTGAAAAAAGTGTTTTCTTTATTTTTCAGTGCTTTTATGTCGGTTTATTTTTTGTTTTACCTTTTAGTGCGTTCATATTCTCAAACTCAGGGAGGGAGGACAATTGCCCCACCCTGCCCTCCCTAAATGACGCCCCTGTTCGTAATTCATATATAGTTATTTTTCTATATAACTTCGGATGTGCATTGTGCATGTCTAAAGTTGTTATAACAAATAAAACGTGAAAACTCGGAAAGGACAACTTCCTTGTGAAATTTAGTGGTTTGATTTTCGTTGAAGTACAGAACTAAGGAAGTGATAGTTGCTATGTAGTGGCATAACTAAAGGTTAATCTCATAAGTATTGGGTAAGTGCAAAACAGTTCCCGTTTTGATATGTCACATGTTAGCGGAGTTCTGATTTCATTCATGGCGCTGCGCATACGTGAATTCGTGGGCACCTAATCTAAGGAACCTTAGAGCAACACCTGCAGTGAGTGTGAACGAACAGATAGTGTCGGTGAAATAGAGATCGATAAGAAACACATCAGACACTGGTTACTTTTTTGAGTTTGATAAATTCAGTAATGCGTCTGCAGCCTGTCGTAACATCAAACGAGTGTGTGATGAAGATCCGGTTGACACATGCCGGTAGTTTCGAAATTGCATGGACGGAAACAGAAGCTGTTAAAATGTACCACATTAATTAGTGTTTTCCGAAGATGATCGCGACCAAGTCGTACAAAACAATACAAATCTAACAGTAAACGAATTAATAGAAACCTTCCAGGTACACAGGACGACAGCTGAAAGAACTCAAATTGCTGAGTTTCATCACAAAGTTTGGGCGTTGCGTTCCACATCAGCTGAGTTTAAAGTACACATTTTCTACTTAAACATTTTAAGACATAAATTAACTTATGGTTTTCTCAAAAGGTTGACATGAAAACCAAATCCAAACATTGTCCAAAGAAGCTCACCAAAATTGGTTTTCGATTACATTTAAAAACGGTTACTTTTAGTATAAAATTGTTTATTAAAGAGTATACAGCTGTAGTGAAAATCTTTAATAATAATAAAGAATTCTTCAAAATTATAAAAAATGTTGAGCCCAGGGCATTTGAAAGATACGTTCATCCGCTAAAATGCTAATTAACTTTTATATAGCGTTTCTAAAGTTCTTTTAATGCTGGTTCAAAGACCACACAGAAATAAAATAATATTACATATATATATATATGTTGCTACAAATATCTCATTGGCTACATTATGCGCAAAACGTATAAGAACCAAAAGTTTAGATCTATTTACGATCTTTCATTTATAGAAAGCGTTCAAACCGGATGAAAAATAACAGAGAAACTTGCAGTTATAGAATAAGAGCTTCCGTCATTTTGAATCCAATATGGTGCTCAATAAGGTAGCCATGTGACCAGTAGATTTAACATTCTATTAACACCTGAAGTAAGCCTATGAAATCAAACTGAGATGTACACGAAACCAAGGTGAGAGTAGCAAACTTCACACTTTGATTCTTTCATCGGTGAAACAATAATGATGTTGCAATTTATCAACGATGTTTCATTCTTCTCGAAATACCTCGGATTCCGAACTTCAGTAGAATATAATCTTTGTTTTCCCAATTCAAGTTGCATGCTCTGGATATTACAGCTGCTTTAATTCCATTATTCCTGTCGGAGCGTACATAATAATAAATCCTTCGTTATACTGCTTCCTCCTCTATTCAGTCATCTCGTCCAGTTTTGGCCTGCAGATCTTTCACAAGAAACCAGTTTAAAACACACTCAATTAATTTTCATTTGCATGTCTCGTATTCGAAGTCAATATAATAGTGTAAAAGAACTATATTTTTATATTTCCAATTCCAGCATTCTTTATATTGATACCAAATTCAGAAACTTCTGCACTGACTGGAAATGGAGTTTTCCTAATTTATCCTAAAATAATACGATAGTTAACTTCTTTAATGTACTAACGTGTTGTTCTTTTCGGTAAATTCTTAACTCATCTCCCAAAATATGTTACATGTAAAGAAGAAACGTAATCTTTCCAACGGGTGTGGAATTATTGACATGTAATACTATAACAAAATTTCGAGTCACGGACGTGCGAAATAAACACGGAAGAGCGGAAAGTCCGAGGGACTATTCGGATGCATCCGCATTCAGGTCGAGTATTTACCTGTGGTGAACAACTCGAGTACGTATTTAACGAAGTCCTAAATGACACATGGCCTTTTTAAAACTATTTTGGATTGTTGGGTGTCGCTATGAAAGTATTATAACGTAAATAGCTTAGACCAAGGATAAACTTGGGGATAGCAATAAGGTAATAATAAATTGAAACTAACAATGATTTCTGATTAGCAGTGACAAAGATGAATGAATTTTATTGAATTATTGTTTAAACAAAAGTGAATATAATTAAAATAGTGAATATTTAAGAGTTTTGAATTAAGTCAATACTATAGCGTTTAGAGTATCTAAAGTATTAAGTATGTGAAAATTCAATTTTAAAAAATCGTAATCCTATGAATAGGAATCCTGTCACACAGAGGGTTTAACAGAGTAGAGAATTATTACAAGTACTGGAAAATACAAATTCGGAGACTAACTATACAGAATAAATTACAGTTGATATTCCATTTTCTTGTGTGTCTTAGAAATTTCTTTGTAGTTTGACTTGTAATTCTGAAGCAGACTTACTGATATTGGTTTCCTCCACCTTTTCTGGGCAGCTAGACCTGTTCTGGTTAAGTTTACGTAGTAGAGAAAGGATGAGCAGGTAGTGGTGTTGATTCGATCGTGACAAGAGAGGTGATGGATGCTCCTTTTATATGAGCGGTTGTCCTGCCTTTCCCAAATGAGGTACTTAACAAATCATTTCAACGGTGTGACGTTGGTCTCCAGCTATGTCTGGATGTAGTTAATAAACTTTTGAATTTAACAAACTTTCAGCTTTTGCTTAGTTTGACGAAGTATTTTACAATATACCAAAAACAGAATGCAGCTGAAGTTGTAGTACAATACATTCGTAAAATACGTTTTATTCTTAGAATACGAATTATTATTTTACAGATTGGGTGCATATTTAATGAAATAAACGTATAGATACAGTAGTACAGAAATGTCTGAATTACAAGTAAATCATTGACATAGAGCGTGCATATGGCTGAAAAGGTGAAGGAAGCTGAGGGTAGATAAAGTAAAATTTATATCTATTTTATTCAAACACAATCTAAAATACCTTCTTTATTATTGATTGAATCGATGAATCAACATACAGACAAACTTCAGAAATAATTGACATTGTTCTGTAAAGAAACATTATGGCGGTCAGGGTTTGGTTGTTCGTTCGATAGATGCAGAATGAGCCTCGACTTTGAAGATCCCTAATTTTCAATACATTGCTGAGTTCCTTTCTACACCAAAGGGTTCGCGGCATGTAAAAGAAGAAACCAGTATCGATTAAAGCAGCAGAATAAACCGATTTGCAAGTTATGAGAGTGTTTTCTACGATGAATTTACGATAAATGACACTTCGATGATTTAGTCCCAACGCTGAAGCTGGAAGAAACCGAGAAAGACCTGAGGTGACGGGTGAAAAGTACTACATAACAAAGTAAAAGTAAATTGTGACGAGATAAGGAACCTAATGTATGCGTTCCGAAATGACAATGCGCACGTATTCGCGAGCTGTAAATAAAATGTATTAGACATACTAGTATATCCAACCTTCAAACACAGCTGCAAGATTTACTTCAACTCTTTGTTCAAGACTATGAAATGTTCCAATGCTTCAGACTGTATTTCAAAGAAACAGAAGATAAATACAGATCATCCTTTGTTCTGTATACTTTGTTCTGTATTTATCAGAAAATGTAAGGACTAGATCAAATATTAATTTTAATCCACCTATAAACATATATTTTATGCTCTCACTGTGCACAATGCCAATATTTCCTGCTTTATTTATGATTTTATGATTTCAGCTTGAGGAACAATAAAATAAATACAGCGAAACTTCAATTTTCATGCAATAACAACAGATATAATACAAGTTGACTTTGGCCTTATGGGCAATTTGTATTCAAAATGTTCGTACTTTTATAAGACACAGCGATTACAGACCAAATATGCTCTCTACTATTACAATATAGAACACACGCAACTCTCTGTTGATTACTATTGTTTCTTTTGCAGTTGCCTTAATTTAAACGTTCCTGTCACCTTCGTACAACATTGATATATCTTTAGAAGTACTTAGAAAAAAAGTTCTCATTGATCATCTGCCTTAATAATGTTATTCAATGAAAATGAACTTTAATCTATTATACGTTATCGTGCTGTAGAGCAATAAATTTCGGTACTTTTACACTTAAAATGTTGATTCAGTCCACTTCAACGAGTTCAAAATAAAATTCATTTTCTCTTAACCTAAGAAGATTGATGATGGTGCTTCCCTGCAAAAGCTTCATAGAGATCTGCAAACTACTTCGAAGAAAGGTATATTTTTCAACGCAGGAAAAATCTGGCTCTCGAGGTGGACTACGAATCGGTACACAAGGAAATGCATACACAATCATTAATGGACGAAATGTCACTTCAACAATATCTCTTATACGTGAACGCATAGACTTTTACTAGCCAAATGAAGAGTGTGTGACTACGAGTATGCTTCTGCTTGAATATTTTCACTTCCTGGACTATGTTTCACTCTTTTAGGAAAGTTAATATTTCCTCATATAAGTATTGTGAGTCAGAGACATACATATTGATAGACTATCTTTAAATCCTCAGCGCTAATAGACATTTTATGCTTTTTGAAGTAGAAAACTAATGAATACATCGCAGAAATAGGGAAATATAATAAGCTCTATTTATTGTGTAGTTTAATTAGTGAATTAATAAAAGGGCTATGAAAAGATAACGGTAAGACCTCATCCCACAGAACAATGATTAACAAAGTTCCAAATTTTATGAAAACATTAAATTCCAGACAATTCGCCAATCGGCAGAACAAATATAATTCACATTTTCGTGCAATGTATTTTAAGTCAACTTCGACTTCAACATTCGCAGAAAAACTAGGCACATACACAAATACTACCTATCGAGAACATGTCGGCATAATTCAAACGTCGCGTTTATCAATGAATTGAAACAATACGCCAGGTACATTGTTTAGTGCGTGTTTCATTTCTATTATCGAAAAGTAATTCGTAGTTCATTTTAACATAGTGTAGATTCAACGGGAAAAGCAAAAATATGGGATATTTTGAATTACTTCCTTTCAAACTTGGAGGATTCAAGCTTTTCTGCGATTTGCTCTATTTTGAGTCAAAGTTTCCTGGACTGAAAAAACTTATCACGAATATTTCAAGCAACTGAGGATCGTCATACAAAGTGGGCGTTGTCATCAGCTACGGAGGTGACACTATAGCCTCATCACATCATCTTCCTGATAACTCTTTTGTGTACAACCTTGCAAACTTTCACTACATATAATTTCCAACCATATTGCGTATAGTTGTATGATTACGGCATGATGATTAAGAACCATACGTAGCTTTTTTGCACCATACTTTATATAGACTCTATTTGTTTGTTTCTATAGCCTATAGGTCATAGTTATTACGGAATCTCAGATTATGTTTTACACTTTCAGGTGAAAATAAGTTAAAATGTGATGCTTTGTATCCGACGTCGTTTAAGACCGGTTAGATATTTAAGTATTCTATTTGCCACTGTTCAATAATAACATGTGGGATGAACCTACCAGCGCCAAGGCTTGCTGTTTTCATAATCCGCCTCTTTACACGCTGCGGCACAGTGAATTCAATAGATACACTGACTGTGGGAATTTATGTTGTACATCAGAATATGTTAATGTCATGAAAACATAAATTGAAAATCGTTTAGCATAAATTTTGAGCATATTTGTGAAAGCTCGGAAGCATTAGAATATTGACTAGTGAAATTTCGTTTTGTTCCACTATGAGAAACCATAGAGAAATCCAATGTACAATGAATTTTTCATATTACAATTGTGTACAAAAGAATATGGGACTTTAAGAACTACGTTTCTCACTAGACTATTATCAAAATATATGAAAGATATAAAAACAATGATTTGATTTGTACATCTAGAAATATTACTAGTGCGAGTTTCACAGGTTCCACTTATTGTCTCACCTTAAATGCCGTTTCAAATATAGCAAAATCATAAGTGTAGTATCTTTCTGTGGAACAAAGTTTGAGAGAATACATTTTTAAGGATTTTCTAATACTATCTTTTTCTATTTTTATGTCATAATGACAGAATCTAAAAGCTCCGTCCCTAAGTGTAATTTTCTGTACAAGGCACAGACTTACTCCGTCCCTAAGTGCCTTTCTAAAAATATATAATCCTCGAATTATGGTGTAATTATATAAAAATATATCATTAAACATCTGTATTGCGTTATGCTCAAAATTATTTAAAAGAATTTAATTTTTAGAAAATAATGTGAAACCACATTATCAGTTTATTAGTTTCGTATTCTACTTCGTGCTTTAGGAAGGAAAGTTAATTACAAATCCAGCGCCTCATTTAAAAACAAGATTGTCCTAATAAATTTTTGAAAAGCTAAAAGAAAGTAAACTACGCACGACATCTGTATTGGAGTGTATCTAAAATTATTGGAGTGTATCTAAAAACTTACTATGCCTACTTTAATGAAGATTTTGACAGTATCTTATTAAGAGATTCGGAGGAATAAACATGTTTAAACTTTTAGAAAAACAAAAATTAAATCATTTTGTTAATATGTGCGCTATTTCGTTAACTGTAAAAGGTTTAATTCGGAATAACTATTAGGTGAGTATTCTCTGTTTAATTCATGAGCGAAATTTTAATTAAGCATAAGCACGTATCATCATTTTCCAAATATCTACAATATAATATATTTATGACCAGACAACATTAATCTATTTAGAGAACTTTCATGAAGGAACTCGTACAAAATCAATGAAAAGGCACTTTCGTCTACATTCTTTCAACCTCTGGCTTTCGATAAATTATAACTTTCTGAAGAAAAGTCTTTATGAGCAGAAGTCACAAAACTGATTTGAGATATTCTACGTAACTGAAAGAGGGATTCGTTAAAGCGTTTACCATGGTTTTGTTAAAACCGGTGTGCTAGTGCGATTACGTGTAGTATTATATGTTATAGTGAAATGATATGGAATAAAATGAAACGAAATGAAATAAAAATTACTTCCTTATTGTAACAGCAAACTTATTTATTTTAAGTATAGGCAATTAAATGAACCATTTTAACTCTTACCTGCATTACTGGAATTGACTGTTCCGCAATTTGAATTACAAAAATACACTAAAAAGGAACCTCTTGAGTGCGAGATTGCATTGGGCCAATGGTATTTACGGCATTCGAAACACCACATAGTTTCTACCACGCCACCATAATAGTGGCTGCTAATGGCAAGAGGTATCCCAAGGTAAGCACAGCTTGAGGCTCCGGAACGTAGTTGAACTGCTTAGTCGACGAGTAAAACACAACAGTGCAACATTGCTAGTGGTGTTGATATAAGTCAGAGCAATGGTAGCATTAAACAAAGCAAACATTGCATTATATCTACATCAAAAGTCGCAGAAATTTACATTTCGCCCAATCATTGGTGCAAATAACTTTCTGTTACTTGATTCCTGGTCTGCGTAAAAAAAATAATTCTCCTTTAGAGTAGAATATCTCTCCTGAAAAGTGTGTGATATTGCAATTCGTACCACCTGGAAAAATCTTCAGAAATTGACATGGACAATTTCTCCCTTTAAAAAAACATAGGGATAGACACAAACGTTACTTTTCTAGGATGAAAACTGTAGGAGTTACGTGTAAGACGGCTATCTTAAACACCCTATTTAAAATTTAGTCTTTCCGATGGACAAATTTTGATAAACTTTTAGTATGTCATTCAGCACACCTGATACCATAACAGACAGTTACGTTAACTTTTGTAGATTTATTTGAGGATAAAACCGTATTTTAATCCGTCTATGACTCGAAAATACCAAGAAAGTAAAAGGTATACTTACTTCAGCCACAAATATCGAACCGAAATTACCATAGAATATGATGCAAGAAAGATAGCTGAACAATAAAAAACATAAACAAATTCAAACTGACTTTAAAGTACTATTTGCAGCAACAATAACTTATCTTTTAGTATCCATCTATCATGATGCATATAGTGTCCAATCGATATTTAGTGCTTCTGCGTAAATTATAATATGACCAAATATGATTTATACACTAAATGAATATTTACCATTAACGAAAAAATAAATTAATGTTGGAGTGAAAGTAGATAATTTTGGGTCCAAAATAGCTAGAAATCTGAGTTACTCTTTCAAATTATTCTATTGGTACAGAAAATATACAACACCATTTAGAAGTAAGTAATTTAAATATTATTAGGAACAAGAATCTGGTATTTCACCAAAACCAGAAAGACTACACTCAGTACATTGGAAATAGAAAATTTGAAATTTAGTCTTAATTCAAAGAGCACAATTTTATATTTAAATTTTCAGATAAATCTTTCAAACCCGGACATTGGACGTCCGGTCTGAACTTCTAACTGGACAACGGTAATTGCCATAAGACCAGATAATAAAATCGGACGATTAAAGAACCCTAAGGAAGTCCGGTTGGGGGATTTAGCAGAATTTATTTGCTGTGATCCTTGTTAAATAGATTTATAATTTTTCAGTATTTCCGTAAAAAATTATGGGACATGCCTTCAAAAATATAATAGAGACACAATAGTACAAATAAAACAGGTACAAAGAGAACTTCTAACTTCTATACGAACACAGAAAAAAAAGATTAAAAATAAACAGAATATAATCTAACCTGACTGTACTGAAGAGTGTGTTCTTTGATATGACTCTTTCACAATAGCGGTAAATTTGGCGAATCACTTTAATTCAAAATGTATTATTTCTGCATAAAGCTCAGCAAATATATAAACATGAAACATGATTTTTGTATGGCATATTTGCATTGAAAGGAGCACTTAATTATGTTGGAACCGTTTTCATAGTAGTATAAATCTGAATTAGAATATTGAACAGTGCAGCAACCAAGCTTATCTGACAACCTTAACTTTCGTATAATGATTGACATGTTTACCTGAAATAACATAACTACTGCATAAAAGTCCAAGGAAAGTAAATCTTAGGACACTTACATTACACTTCCATTTGTTTATTTATTCCTTATGAAACCTACACATTATTACAAAAGAATG